>JAAEAF010011930.1:0-20961 GCA_011037195.1 Triatoma infestans | reverse complement strand
TTTAATATTATAATATAATAGCAATAACGGCAAAAATTTAGATCACCTTGACAACTATTGCAAAACAATTAACCTTTAATTTTAAATAGCTTAGAATAACAGCATTAAGGGTTAGTTAATGAGCGGCATTTACCTTACTTAACAGTTTATATTATTCATTGATCATGGATGAGCGCAACATTAATACATTTATAATAAAATTACAGATCTTAAAACAAACAAATTTCCACTGAACTGACAATAAATTAAATAGTTGTTCTTCTTTGCTGAGGCTTCTTCTAAATACAGGCTTCATTGATAGACTAGATAACTGAGGTAAATATTTTATACTTATACATTCACTTCGTGCTCTGTTGAAATTAAACAGTTTAATAGGTTCTAGGTCGTTTTAAGTGCTGTAACTTAGCTAACTTTAAGTATACTGTGTTCTTAGTGTTTACGTGCAGTATCATAGTTTTTTAAGGAACAGTTTTTGAGTAATAAGTTAAAGAAAGTTAATAAATCTATTGTGTGCACAGTTGGGAGTTCACAATGTTCAGGCAATGTTTGTCTGACGGAGTATAGATAAGAGGGAGTAATACGTCACCTAAGATGTGGTTTCTCTCTTAAAAAAAAAGAATGCCAGTATTAGCTGAGAAACAATAAAATGAATAAATGTAATAAAAATACAATTATTTTAAGTAACTTTATTTTATAAAACATAACAGAACATCGTCGACTGGGGAGACAGAAATGTGTGAAGAATGTTGACTAAACTATAGTACTATAAAGCAGCCTTGCAATGTAGTAAGCAAATATCAATGTCCATTTTTTTTTTTTTTTAAATGATTATAGGAACAAAATCATAATTGTATATCAAATATAAACATCATGTAATAGGATCTTGGAAATCTTGAAACAGGCAATGTTGTCTTATATCTATCTTATCCTCTTATTGTTGTATTTTTTTTTCTATGGTTTATAAAGTATCCAATTAGACAAATTAACGTGAGAATTATTTAGCTTGCCAAGATCATTGATTAGCACGTAACCATCGATAAATAAACCAGCGAACATTGTCATTGTTCTTCCATATGTGATCAAATGTTTACATCTAGCAACCAAACCCAAAACTTGTCCAAATTCACTTGGATTACTAAATACTAATATGTCATCATCTTGGAATAGATCTATTTCGCGATCTTCGTCTCGATATTTATAGGCTATTATAACAAAAAGTGGATTTTCGACTTTCTCACGAAACCATTCCATGCCCAGATCAAAATAATCATAAATTTCTAGTTTAGACGTAATATCATCTACAATCAAAACTGCAACAAGATTTTCCTCAATTATTACTTTACTTTTTCTATGTTCTCCAGACGTTATTACATTATCAGCAAATTTATTAATTTCCTCACGAAATTGAAATTGTTTCTTGAATTCATATCTTAAAGAAAATATAACGCTAGCATACATTTCTGGTTTGTCATGGAAATTCAATATTTTAACTTTGAGCGTATCCAATGTTCCGTCTTTACTGCCGGTTTGTTGTATACACTCTAAATGGAACGATTCATATTCATTTAACACGATACTGTTAGTGGTGAAAATGGTTTTTAACATTTGGAGTGAACTTTTCGGTACGTACGCATGCCATCTTGGATTAACTTTCGCTATAGCCCAAACACTTATATAAGACCATAATTCTACATTCATAGTGTCATCACCGTTGAACGTTATAACAGCTTTTGAACAATCAGTTTCTTTGGAAAAAATATCTATATTCAATAAAATTACTGTAACACAAAAACCGCACCAAGAAATTATAAAATAATTTCTCCATTTAAAAAACAAATGTTTCACTTTCCTACTTATAACCATTATTGGTATAATTAGAAATTAAATATTATACTGACTCCAATCATGTGTTTTTTGTATGGTGTAATATATTATTAACATTATATATATTGCATAAGCAATGGTATCTGGTACTACTTTGTTTAGAATTAATTTTATAGCATAAGAGAGATAACATTAGGCATAGTATTTTATTATTTTATTTATTTATTTATTGGTTTTTAATTTTATAAAATTCATATCAAGAGTTGGTCTCGATTACAGATTAGTATATAATATACAAAAATATATAAAATTCAATACAATTATACAGACAGTTCTATAATACATTTACAAATAATTATCACAAAGCGGAGGGTAACTGACAAATAAAAAGTAAGAAAAGCAATCAAATCTGCGTTTAAATAAAAAAAAGGAAATTTCAGCCCACTAATATAGCTCTTAGCCTTAATGCATTACAAACATAGAAATAAATTACTTTTTAATTTATTTAAATTGTCAACAAAAAGAAGATCTACTACTTGGTCTTGAAAATTTAAATTCGAGCGCAAATAACTTCTTAAATAAGTAATACTAAATGTAGATAATACAGTATATGAACAAAAAATGTGCAAATTCATCTTTAAAATAGCTACATAAAGAAGGAACATTGTCAGGAATGAAACTGAACAGTTCCATTTAGATAAATTCTAGATTTGATTTTGTTCATTAGGCAGATTTGGGACAAAGTACGAATAAATTTAGGATTACATCGAGAGCGGATGTATAGTTCAGGCAGACCAAGAAGGCTTATACTTCTGATATAGTTATCAAAGGAAGCATGAGTCACGAAAGTACAGCTTTACTAAACATATTATTATTAAAGCTTTCTATCAAAGAGTTCTTCCTTTTTCTATACATCCAAGCTTTGCGGTAACCAAACATCGTCGCCACCTATGGAACATAAAAGTTTCCTAAATTCCATTACACAATTATAAGGCATTTGATATGTATCTGACTGTTCCAACAAACCGGTATAGCAGATTCTTCTTAGTAGACTCTCATAAGGTAAGTAAATTTAGGATTTTTAACCAGAATCCCAATATATTCTTAAAAATTAGAGCTTTAAAATGCAGCCGATTACTTTCCAAAACGGACAATAGCGCCAGGTGTTTTATGAGATAGATGAAGTAGCGATTTTAGGAATTTTAAATGCACTCTTTCAAGATCGAAATAAGTAGGGCTCCAAATTTCTGAAGAATAGAGTAAAACACTCGAAACCATACTCTCAAAGATGTACATCTTATGGCTTTGAGATTCAAAACGGAGGATATAGCGACATAACCTTTTTTTACAAAATATTTGGTAGCTAAGATAAACTTGGCGGAGGCGGAAAAAGGAACCTCTAAGTAAGTAGCGCTATTTACTAAACTTAGCTTTCTTCCTTCATATAAAAAATTCCTCCTTTCTTCGTCCTACCCTCTTTTTGACAGTGTACACTACCGTTTTTCTTTTTTTTGTATTCACTTTGATTTTATTAATTTCACAATAATCCGACAGCAATTTCAATTTATTTTGTGCATCATGCTAAGAATAAGAGGTTAACGCTACGTCATCTGCGTATTAAGATCGTGACATCCTTCCCGCCCTTATGGTGAATACCCTCTTACACCTCTTTCCCTGAAGGAACCTGCAAAATCACTCAGGTAAAAATTAAAAAGCAGTGGACTGAGCTTTTCCCCCTGCAAAATCCCCTGCGACAATTCTATTTCATTAAAAAGGCTGCAGTCTTCCACTATCAACAACGTAGCTTTATCATAAATTTGTTTAATTACTCGGATAAATTTAAGACTAACCCCAATATTAAATAATTTCTCCCGCAAACGGTTATGCGGTATAAAGTCAAAAGCTTGGCTAAAATCAACAAAGATTACAAAAAGGTTTCTTTTTGTTAGACGTAATTATAATTAATTGCTGACTATAAAGTAAAAATAGCATCCGTGTAAATTTTATTTTTCCTGAAACCAAACTGTTCCTCGGGAATAATATTGTTGCATACCGACCAATTTGTTAGTCTCACACTAAGCATTTGTGTGAATAACTTAGTGACAATGCTAAACATGGCAATACCTCGGTAATTATGATAATCCATTGGGTCATCTTTCTTGTCAAGCATTTTCATTTTCACTTTGGACCAAGAACGTGGGATAGATTCCATTGAATAGGTTCAACAGATGATGAAGCCAAGAGCCTTGAAAGAATGTCATACCCTCGTTTAGAATACAATCTAATCCAGGAGCTTTACCATTTGTGCTAATCCTAATTGCATTTTTATTTCCTCCAAAGTAAAACTGGTATGCAGAATAGGATCATACATCCCAAATAAGGATATATCTGCTGATATACTTTGCCGGTAGATTGTTCTAAAAAATACCTCCCAATTTTCTACATCAATATTGCTACGCTTAAAAAGAAGGTTTTTGAAATAACCGGATAAGACCCAGAACTCTTTTAGGTCTCTGCCTTTCCCAAGTTTTTCTTTAACAAAATTATAATAAGCCTTCTTTGTTTGTCTAAAGAGCAAAGAGTGTTGTATGTGAAGAAAAAGTTTAATTTAACAAAGAACAGCTGTGTAGACTATGAAACCCCTTCACCATACAGAGACAAGTGTTTGAAACACTATTTGTCGGACTGTAATGACTCAGTTTCTAATAATGAACAAGTACACTCTTATAGTAATGAAAATAAGATTAATAATATATATTAATTTTTTGCCAAAAGTGTGAAGTTAAGAAACTTAGTTATAAATTAGACTAATGTAGTTGCGCTGTATTTCCTAGTTATTCCTCTGCAACTTCTACAAATTATTTATGTGTTTACAGTTTATAAAGAATTGTATTGACTATCAGATAAAGGTGATATTAATTGTACAATTATTTTTTTTTTAGTTTTCTATTAGTTATGTACTTTGAAGTTTATATATATATAATTCATTTATTTTGCATTTTTTTGTTTGTTTGTTTGTTATTATTTATTTTTGTATTTTCTCTCACTTCTTGCTATAATTTTTGTATGTTTAAAGCAATAAAGTATATAACAAACTAATCATAGACAGAGCTTCAACTTTTATTTGAACGCTCAGAGGCCATATCTCTTACCTTTCGAGAATGGTTAGTGTGGAATATTTAGTTGTAAATAATCCATTTGCTGGAGATAGGGATCCGGGTGGACTGGAAATAAGAATTAGCCTTTTTATCATTCATTCAACTATACATTTATTCCTTGTCACTACATCACATAAAGGCGATGATAGCCCAGCTCCTAGTCTTCAGCGGGCAACGTTGTTGTTCAACGCAGTGGTAATGGACTGGATTATGCTATAATAGCACATGCAGATCCTAGGTACTGGTGTCGGAAACGGCAGATGTAGAAGCAAGCCCCTACAATCCGGTTTCTTAATAGTGGAGGTCCAGTTCTAACCTGAGAATAGATTAGAACAATGTTAATTGAGAAGAATGTATAAACCCTTGAAAATCACAAATTATTGTTAAACAGAATAAAGGTATAATAAAATATTGTCTTGTGATAATATGATGATGTAAGTTTATGTAAGAATCAGCAAGAGGGCATGTAACCCTAGATCATGTATTAACACAAGTTTAATCGGCACTTATTTAAAATAATAAACAGGGAAATACCTGAGAATGAGGCTTCCCAAATCACAGCTCTAATGGAGTAGGCTGTTAGAGTTGACTGGACACACTGTTGCTAGTTGTAATATACAGCTACCAAGGTTCTGTATTAATAGTTCCTTGAAACACTTGGATGTGCAATATTAGAGATAATCCACAATAAATGTAATAATAGTAGTATTACAATGGTAATAGTGCCAATCTAGTTGAGGAAGTCGGTGGCGGAAGTATTGCGCAATATGGTTGGTTGCGGCGTTTAAGTTATTAATTATCAGCTAAGATCACACAATTAATAAGTCAGAGAAGATCACAGGTATAAGGATAGAATAATAGTAATAATAATAACCAAAAGGTGATAAGGATGAATAGGATATAAAAAGCTGACTTACCGCTTCATAAATTAATCCACCTGTAAAATTAATAATTACGTGAATGCTATATTTCCTCTTGAAGATATTAATGGCACAGTAAAGAAGATGATTGCTGACTCAATAAAAAGGAGCCGCCTGGGGCTGTGAGATGATATCATCAATTTGCAGAAACGTGCTAAAAAGATGAAAAAGCAATATGGCGTGGAGCCAAAAATTAACTAAATGCAACAGGTGCCGTAATGCTGTAACTCGTACAGACAAGGATGCAAGTCAAGACTACACTGACGCGGAACAGGGTGTGTTCCCTTTAAGAATAATATGCCTGATAAATTAGACAAGTTAGGCAACATGATTCTTAAGTTTAATCGAAAGAAGTGCATAGCACACTTATTTAATTTGACATTTAATTTAAAACACCATTGAGATAAATCTAACTAATATAAAAATTAATAGAAAATAAAGATGACTAACCTAACAGTGTGGCCAGTCAACTGTCTGTATAAGAAAAATGGAAGTCCCCTCCAAAGGAAGTATCCCTTTTATATCAATTCGCGTAGTAATACGCGACAGTTAGTACCTTCTATCCACACATTAAAAAATTTTATATCACAGTTATTCGACATACTAGCTAAGCTATCAACTCTCGGATCATAAGATGATGAATCAGTTGGCTTGCTTGGGACTGGTCAGTCTAAATTGCTACACACATAATGAGAAAATGAATTTTCTGACATGTGACGGATTTACGTATGATTTTACACCTCTTTGCACACAACAGAAAAGCAGCCTTTTATACACGCAACTTTTACGTCTTTGTCCAATCGGCATATTTTGAGCTCGAATACACTCTTGAGACTTGTGACTAAAAGAACAAAAATACAACTATTATTCTTGTGACTTACGGCTGTTGTTTGCAGATCAGTAGCAGAAGGAACTTCATTAGCACATGGAGAGCAAATTTTTCCTTTTCTTTCGGACTTATTGCGAACTGACTGTTCATGTTTTGTCTGCATTAAATCAAAACCTGTTCCGCTATGCTACCTTTGGTTCTCCTTCTAATTCAGCTTACGGAAACCGCATTAAATTGTTTAAATTCATAGTTTTCCTTAATGAAGTTGTAGTTCTTTCCCAAATTACCCAACCAGAAAAACAGCCCAATCTTTTAATTCACCCCCAAATTCCTAAAATTTTCATAATGGCAATCTATATTAATATTTAATTACCGCCCCATTTTGTTGCAGACCATGTGACAATTAGCGATTATACCATTAACAATAAAATATCTTTATTGAATATTCATTTAATTTTCCATCTCATATACAATTTTTTTTCTCCAGACATAATTTTTTTTGGCACTACAGCCCTTGAAGGGCCTTGACCTCCTTAGTAATTTGCCTCCAGCTCTCTCTATCTAGGGCCTTTCTTCTCCATGCCTCACACCAAGCCTTCTGAGGTCCTCCTCCACATCCCCCAACCATCTCCTTCGAGGTCTTCCCACTTTCCTCCTTCCTTCTGGGCGATTCCGGAAAAGCTTTTTCAGTGCTCAATCCTCATCCATTCTCTCCAAATGTCCCAGCCATATCAATCTTTTGCTTCTCACCTCGGCAACCAGATCCGGCGATGCAAACAATTCTTTCAGCTCTGTGTTACTTTTTATCTTCCACGAGCCATTTATAAGATTTGGCCCGTAAATCTTACGTAACACACGCCTTTCCCACACCAGAAGTTGATTGCACTCGCTCTCATTCAGTATCCAAGTTTCCGAAGCATAAAGAACTATCGGCCGGATAACTGTCTTGTAGACGTTTATCTTATGTTTTCGAGAGACATTTCTGGATTTAAGGATCTTATTTAAAGCAACCATGCATCTACTTCCGGCAGCCAACCTCTCTTTAATTTCTTTTCTAACATCCATTTCTTTAGTGAAGATGGTACCTAAGTATTTAAAGGCTTTTACATTTTCGAACGTTCTTCCACTTAACGTCACAGAAGCAGCGTTGCAAATTCGGTTGTCGTGCCTAGAGCATAGCATGTACTTGGTCTTGTCAGTATTAATGGACAAACCCACAGCCCTGGCACTATTTTCCAATTGGTCATAGCACTCTTCCAGAGCCCTTAAGGTTCTTCCTAAAAGTACTATGTCATCTGCATAAGCCAGGTACTGCCTTGACTGTTAAATATCGTTCCGTTTGGGTTTGTCTCAATATCTCTGACAACTTTCTCCAAGGACAGGTTAAATAGGATTGTGGAGAGTACGTCACCTTGCCTAAGACCTCTATTTATCTCAAACTCTTGAGAGTAATCCCCTTTAATTCTGACTTTTGCAGTCGTTTTTATGAGGCACATGTTAACGAGCCGAATTAATTTATCTGGGATGGCAAATTCTTTCATAATTTGCAAAACTTTATCCCTGTAAAGGCTGTCATATGCTTGCTTGAAGTCCACAAATAAATGGTGAACATCAATGTTGTATTCATAACATTTTTCATGAATCAGCCTTAATGCACATATTTGGTCCGTGGTTGCTCTACTCCTTCTAAAACCAGCTTGGTAATCACCTAAAATTTGGTCCGTATACTCTGTCAGCCTCTTTGCTATTATTTTGGTCATTATCTTATACACAACTGACAGTAGGGCAATACCGCGATAGTTTTCACAGGAACTTTTATCACCCTTCTTAAAAATTGGGCAAATTATTGCGACCGTCCAATCCTTTGGCATCTCTTCTTTTTCCCATATCATTTGTATCAGCTCAAACACTCTTTCCTGAAGAACTTTTCCTCCTAGTTTCAGGAGTTCGGCCACTAGGTCGCCTGGAGCCTTATTATTTTTAAGTCCCATTATGAACTCAATAACTTCTTCCTTTTCCGGGTACTCCACATAATCATCATTTAATATTTCAATATTTTCGGGCATAGTTCCTTCTCTTTGTATATTTTCTTGCCCCATATTCAGCAATCTCTCAAAATATTCAGCCCTTCTCTTCTTGATCTCCATTTCGTCACCTATCATATCTCCATCCTTTCCTCTACAGAAGTCTACACTAGGTTGGAATCCCTTCCTCTCTTTCTTCACTGCTGCATAAAATTCTCTAACTCTTTTATTTTCTCCATCCTTTTCCATTTTCTTCAAGATATCCAGTTCGAAATTTCTTTTTTTTCTTCTGCATATTTTATTTGCTTCTTTTCTTTTCTTTTTGTAATCCATTGTATTCGCTCTCGTAGTTCTTTCTATCATTTTTATTCTCGCCTTATTTCTTTCCTCTAAGGCATACTTACACTCCTCATCGAACCATATGCTTCTTTTTTTCTTTTCTTTCCTTCCTACAGTACTCTCTGCTGCAGTGTTAATTGCTATCCTTACATCTTCCCACCGTTGTGCTACATTATCTTCTTTCTGGTCGTTTCTCATACTGAGACCTTTTTGTACTTCCTCGATATACTTTTCCCTACATTTCTCATCTAGTTTCAACTTTTCAATGTTCCATTTCTTCTCCATTGTTCCCAATTTCCGTTTGTTAAGTGATATTCGCTGTCTGTACTTAATCCTTACTAAATTATGATCGGAGTCTCCGTCTGCTCCTCTACAACTTTTAACATCACAGATATCAGAGGCATGCCTAAAATCAATCATCACGTGATCAATCTGATTTTTTCGGAGGCCATCAGGCGTTCTCCAGGTTTCTTTATGAATGTTTTTATGAGGAAATTGCGTACTTTTAATGGACATATTTTTTGATATAGCAAAGTCAATCGTTCTCACCCCATTTTCATTAATAATTTCGTGTAGGCTGTGTCATCCTAAAAAAGGGCGGTAACTTTCTTCTTGCCATTAATTCTTATTGATTATATTTAAAGTCCGATACCTTAAATCTAATAATTCAGCAAACGCTTTGATCTGACTTGGATCAATTATATCTTTTCTTATCTTAAAATAAGTCACCAATTCATTGAATAATTTGGTCACATTTCCTCTAAGAATTCTCCTAGATTTCTATTCCTTTTCTAACGACGTGGTTAGTCTTGTAAGGTTAAAATAAGGTTACCACTTCCATAGTGGAGTGTTTTTAGCTAATTTAAAGCTTAATAAAATATGGTATGTTATCTGTATTAATAGAATCATATTTTCTGCCTCATTGGAATAAATTCCAAACAAAGATTGCCAGATATCAGGGCTTCTCAATATATATACATTGTGTTAACAACATAAAATACGATAAAAAAAACAACAGATGATTCAAGCCAGTGTAACATTTAATTTCTATTAATACCAACAATGGTTATGAGTATGAAAGTGAAACATTTTTTTTGTAAATGGAGAAGTTTTCCTATAATTTACAGTTGCTGTTATTGTGTTACACTAATTACTATTTTATTGACTATTGATATTGTTTCTAAAGAACCGGATTGTTCACAAGCTATTATAACGTTCAAAGGTGATGGTTCTTTGAATGAACAGTTATGGTCTTACTTAAGTGTTTGGGCTATAGTGAAAACTGAACCAAGTTGGCATGCCTACGTACCGAAGAGTACACTCGAATTGATGAAAACCATTTTCACCAATGATAGTATCAGGTTAAAGGAATATGAATCCTACCTATTGGATTGTATACATACCCACAGTTATAAATCTCGAACAGAGGATGAAACTAAAGTAATAGATTTTCGTTATGTACCGGAAATGTATGGTGAAATTTTACTTCCCTTAAGAAATGATTTCAAGAAACAATTTAAATTACGCGAGGAAATTAATAAATTCGCTGATAATGTAATAGCACATGCAGAGTACACCAGAGGTAGAGTAACGGTTAAGAAAAATCTTGTTGCAGTCTTGATTACAGGTGATGTTAAAACTAACGATAAAATTTATAAATACTATTTTCTGAGTATGCAATGGTTTCGTCAGAAGTTAAAAAATCCACTTTTTATTATAATAGCCTATAAATATGTAAAAGAAGATCCTATAATACATCGATTCCAAAATGAGGACATATTAGTATTTAGCAATCCAAGTGAATTTGGTCATATTTTTGGTTTAGTGGCTAGATGTAAACATTTGATCATATATAAAGGAACATTGTCAATCCTCGCTGGTTTATTTATCGATGGTTACGTTGTAGCCAATGACTTTGGATGGCTTAGAAACTCTGAGGTTAATTTCACTAATTGGATACTATATAAGCCATAGCTAAAAATTAATAAGTAACAACAATAAGTGGATAAGATCTGAAATAGCATTGGATGTTCCAAGATTTCGAAGATTCAGTTTCAAGATGTTTGTATTTGACATACAATTATGATTTTGTTTCCTATAATCATATAAAACAAAAAGAAGAGCCCATTGCAAGGCTGCTTTATAATACTATAGTTTAGTCAACATTCTTCACAAAGTATTGTCTCACTAGTTGATGATATTAATTATTTGTTCTGTTATGTTTTATAAATAAAGTTACTTAAAATAAATTTGTTTTTTTTTCTTTATTTTATTTATTTATTTTTTTTTTTGTAGTAACAACTTCTGATATATTGGTCGCGACTTTCATCTTTTATCACTAGATCTGAGCTGACACCTCTCTCGTTTCATATTTCTTGTATGCGCAATAAAATGTTTAAACGGAAGGCGGTCCTAGCCTTGCAGCCCAAATTATCTTCGCCGACGAACAGTGAGAATTTTTAAATTTTCGTTACTTTCTCCTATAGCTGTGAGAAGTGACCAAACTTTACGCTATCCCAAACCCCACTGCTTCTATATAGCTACCCTAGATCTCCAAATGCTGTGCCATTGGCAGAAACCTTCGGCGATTCCATTGGGGCAGCGAGCCAACACTAACGCCCACATCGTGGGGGCGGGCATCGTAGCACCTGGGTTTCTCCGCAGTCACGGCTAACTAGGGCTCTGACGATCCCCCCCCCCCCGGTGGCTTCCTATTATTCTTATCATCGTAATTTTCTAGGTTATCCTATCTTGCCTAGTGTTATTTGACCCGCGCATATACGACGGTTGGTCTCGGAGCCTAAACCCGGAGTCGTAACGGAGCCTCTGGGATACCAGGCGCCCTCCCAGAGTAAGTACCCATGCGGTGCTCTCAGCGGGTGGACCTCACTTCCTCAGCTACTCGTGGGAAAATGGAGCAGCAATTTTTAAATTTAAATCAAGGACCTTCGGATGGGCAGGCGGATACCTCTCAGGGTATCCCTAAGGATGCTATCCCTAGAGGACGTTGACGACATGTCATACATGGAAATACTGTAGCCCGTCTGTCAGGCGCGTCCATCAGGGGGGTGCAAAGTTTAGTCGGGCAGGGCATTGATCTGGTATTCTCAAGGCAATCCATTATCAGGGAGAACTAGAACCGGATATTCTGGCGACGATAGCTTGCGCACATAAGCCCTCGGACTGCCGAAAGGTAGGCAAAAAGAGAGGCAAGAAAACCGACATTAACCCGGCATGTCCCGGCACCCAGCCGAGTGTCAGTTTGTTCCGAGTACCCACCTCAGTTAGGGCAAGTTAGGCTATCCCACAACAGTCTTGAGACTATTTGTTGTGAAGAAAGTGCCTTCAGCGCTGCCTGACTGTCGGAGTATATGGCTACTCTTCTACCCACTATACCTTGCCTTATAATTTCCCTAGCGCAGAATTGTAACACAACGACTTCAGCCTGAAAGAACGTGGCGTACTTCCCTAGGCTGGCCTTGATCTTAACTTTAGGCCTGCCCCAGTAGACCCCGGCTCCGGACCCAGTCGAAGTTTTGGATCTGTCTGTATACCAGATCGAGTTACCGAACAGGGGTGGCACAGTTCCATTCGCCTCTGCTCGGTATAACAATTTGGAAGTTCCTTTCGAAATGATACCTAGGAACCATTCTATCAGTTGGCATTCCAAGAAGATGGTCAGCCTTGATTTCTGCAATCAAGCTCTGGTTATTACGATCGTGCCTAGAGATGATGGGAGGCGGCCCCTGCAAGAGTCTATGTATCGCAATTCTGGCTTCGCCTTGAACGAAGATGTGTAGTGGTGGCAAATTGAGGAGGACTTCCAGCGCCGCAGTCGGGTTGGTTTTCATTGCGCCCGTGGAACCCAGGCATGCTTGCCTTTGGATCCCACCGAGCATTTCCGCCGCCCCCCTCTGCAGCGTCTTGGTCCACCAACCCAACGATCCATATGTGACCATGGGTCTCTCGATCCTAATGTAGATCCAGAATGTCAAACTGGACCTACTAAATGACGCATTGGCCTTGTGGGCAATTTTGTCAACGTGTTGATTCCAAGTGAGTCTGCGGTCAAAAATGACACCTAGATACTTAGCCTCCATCGCAAATGGGATCGGAGTGTGCCCAAGTGATAGTGGTCTAAGGCCTTCCAACTTGGGGCGTAATGTGAAAGGAACTATTACGGTTTTATGGGGGTTTATGGACAGGTCCTCCTCCCTACACCAGTTCCTGATCAAGTTAAGAGCTACTTGCACCCGCTCTGCAATCGCAGTAGGGTGTTTAAATCTTGCCGCAATCACCAAATCGTCTGCGTAGCCTAGGCAGTCAAACCCATCGCAAATAGTTGATGGAGGAGGGCATCAGCGACCAGTATCCACATCAGAGGGGACGAAACCCTCCCTGTGGACACCCCCTCCCTACTCTTACCTTAAGGGTGGTCTGGCCCATTGTAGAAATGTTAATTCGAATATAAGGCCAGACTCCATCGAGCCGCATAACGCTGCTGGTACTCCTCGTTTACAGAGAGAGTTGATGAGCGAGGTGCGCAAGACATTATTGAATGAGCCCTCAATTCCAAGAAGGTGGATACCGCAATTTCCTTTTCCTCCAAGGATTTTTATAGCAGCTCGTTAAGATCATCCAGCGCGGCCTCAGCCGACCTACCTGGTTGATAAGCGTATTGGCGGGCACTTAAAGGGTTTAGACACAGGACCTCATCCCTTATATATCTGTCCACCAATCTTTCCCGAGCTTTACTTAGGAAAGAGGATAGGCTAATCGGTTTATACGAGCCTGGCGAAAGGTCAGACACTCTACCCACCTTGGGCCAATAAGTTTGCTACCGGTTGGGGGAAAAATATTAGAAAAATTAGTAATAAACCGGATTATGCATCAGGTGTACAGTCGAGAATTGATCAGTAATAATCAATACGGATTCACTCCGCAGCGCAGTGCTGTCGATGCTATCATTGCAGCCAAGAAGTTCATAACCGAAAATCTTAAAAGGAAAAATGATGTAACGATGATTACCCTGGATGTGCAGGGAGCCTTTGATGCGGCATGGTGGCCGGCTATTTTGAATCAATTACGAATGTTCGAATGTCCACGGAATTTATACAACATATAAAGAATTATTTTTCTGAGAGATTTGGTATGATTGAATACAATTCGCTTTCGGTGACTAGAAAATACTCAAAAGGATGCCCACAAGGATCATGTTGCAGCTCCGGGTTTTGGATATTTTTATATGACTCTCTATTAAAATTGCCATTTTCTTCAAATATTAAATTACTAGCTTTCGCCGATGACTTGTTAGTACTTATAAGCGTTAAATCGCCAAAAGAGATAGAGATGTTTGCAAACTCGACTTTGTACGAAGTACAATGCTGGGCAAGAAATAATAAAATCTTATTTAACCCGCAAAAATCAAAAGTTTTATATGTGACAAGGAAGAGAAGACATGAAGATATCTCAGTATTTTTAAATAATGAGAAATTAGAAATGGTCTCTGAACTAAAGTATTTAGGTGTGATATTTGATAGCCATTGTAACTGGAATTCTCATGTGAAGTTCGTTACGTCAAGATGTCTTCAACTTGTACACTGTATTTCCAGAAGTGCAAAAGTCTATTGGGGCATAAAAGGCGAGGCACTTAGAATTATTTACTCGGGCGCAATACTGCCACTTCTTTTATATGCAATTCCCGTTTGGATAGAAGCTCTGGAGTTTAAATATAACCGCAAAAAATCATGCTCTCTTCAGATATTAATAGCAATAAGAATAGTAAAAGGTTATAAAACAATCTCTTATGAAGCAGCTTGTTTAATAGCAAATTTTGTTCCTATTTGCCTGAAAGCGTTTAGCTTTGTACAAGCGAAATATAACTTGCATAGATTCTTCGGTTGTAGTGCCCAATTTGGAATGCGATTTTGAGCAGGTTGTACCACCTAAAGATTGGCTTCACCCCGGACTGTGTTCTCGAATAGATGCTTCTACTACTGATGGCTTTTATCACTTTACAATATACACCGATGGAAGTAAAATGGAAGATTCAGTCGGTTGTGCATTCGTTGTTTACGACTGGGAGGGTTTGCAAGTTTATGAGGCTAAATTTGAGTTGGCTGGAGTGTGCTCGAACAACCAAGCCGAACTGTATGCTGTTCTGAGGGCTCTGCAACGGCTGAAACAAAATGAACATACCAGTAGGAAGTCTGTCAGCCTAAAATCAGATAGTAAGGGTCTCTATTTTGAGTATCCAGAACTTTCAGATTAAGTTGCCTCTTTTAGAGAATATTCGGAAGTGTATACTGGAGCTAAGACAGACTAATTGTGTTATCAAGATGGACTGGATTAAGGCCCACAGCGGAATTGTAGGTAACGAACGAGCGGATGCACTCGCGAAGGAAGCTGCAGTCAATATCTAGCATTTGTCATATAGCAAACCACCAATCTCATGGCTCAAGGAGCAGTGTAGACAGAGAGTCTACGCGGTGTGGGAGAAGGAATGGAGGGAGACACAAAATGGAAGGAACACAAGGGAATTTTTTCCGCTTGTCCAAGTCAGACAGCGAGCTGACCATAATGTCAATTTGTCATATGCTCACGCAAGCCTTAAGTGGACATGGGAAGAATAGAGCCACACTGGAAGAAGATGGCCACTTTCAAAACAAGAGTTGATTTCTCCAGAATTCTTTACACTCTTCACGGATTTTCTAAACAAAATTTATTTATGATTTAGTTTGAGTACATACTGTTAACCATGTTGATATGATTTTTATTTATTCATTTTTTATCAGAGTTGCTTAGATTTCTATTTACTTAATTTTTATAACAGTTACTTGGATTTTGATTTATTTCTTTTTTTATCAGAGTTGCATAGAGTTTTATTTAATTGATTTTTACAGGAGTTACAAAGATTTATATTTAATTCATTTTTTATCAGAGTTATTTTGATTTATATTTAATACATTTCTTGTAAGAGTTACCTTGATTTTTGATTAATTCATTTTACAAGATTTACTTTGATTTTTATCTCATTCATTTTTTATTATTTTTATTATAAGAGTTACTTTGATTTTTTATTTCATTCATTTCTATAATACTTACTTCGATTTTAGTTAATTCATTTTATAAGAATTATTTTGTTTTTTATTTTTTATTAATTGGTTTTGTTTTATTTTATAAGAGTTGTTATATTAATTACCAATATTGCAAATGTTGTTAGTTGCAATACATGTAATATGTAAATGGTGCATGTTGAATAAAGATGTTAAAAAAAAAAAAAATAAAATAAAAAAAAAAGTACCTTGACATTACGCCAGTACCGGTGTATGTCTTCTGGCTATACATGCCCTAAGATTCTTCACAGGTATGGTTGAAGAATATCTAGTCCTTTTTGTATGAAGACCAAGTAAATCCCATCCATCCCAGGGGATTTAAAAGGTTGGGATTTGTTGATGGGCCATCTGACCTTGCTAGGCCTCGTTATGAGAACGGCGAGTTTCCAGTCCTCTGGGGATGGTCTAATATCCCTTTCCTCCGGGACTTCCGCCACCTCTGGGTCTACAAGTCGGGATGAAACTGGAAAGTGCGTCTCCCGAGGCGCTCTAAGCTTTCCTCCTCGGAGACAGTGAAGGTTCCGTCCTCCTTCCGGAGGAACCCCACTTCCTTCGCAGTACCATCTTTGGCCAACGCTCTGTGCATTGTGGCACACGAGGGGGAGTCCTTAATTTCCTCGCAAAACCTCCTCCATGAACGCCTTTTGGCTTTCCTTATTTCTTTATTGTACTACGTGAGGGCATTCCGATAGACGGTCCAGTTCTGAGTAACTTTGACCCTATTGAACAGTCTCCTCACCTCAGCCCTTAGTTTCTTAAGGTTCACTAGACCGTCTTTCCTCTCTGTGGTCTTGACCTTTCCGGACAGTTTTCTTGGAAGGCAGTGGTCATAGCCTCGTGCACATCCTCAACAGTCCGCTAAGACCCTCCACCCCTCTCCCGTCAGAGATTGCCTGGTCTATTATTATTATTTGTCTGTGGGGAGGGAAACCCTACGCTATCCAAAGCCTCACTGGGCCCATATAGCTACCCCAAGAAAAACAACAACAAGCCGGGTCTATAATCCAGACCCGAATCTAATCCATCTAAGATTCACCGCAGTCCGAATAAATCGGATAATAACCTTAAGCGGAAATAGCCTAAGCTCTTCCACAGACATTCTATTCCGACCAAAGGTCCTGAACCTAATTTCCTCACAACCCAAGCAATCAGTCATAAGATGGATGGGTGTTTCCTCCTCTGTCTCAAGACTCTACAAAATGATCCGGCATGAGCCCCATTATGTAGAGATGTCTCCTTAAACCACAATGTCCAGTAAGAGATCCAACCAGATGCCTGAGAGCGTTCCGTGAAAAACACAGCAACGTCTCACTAATGGCCTTGTCCGGACCCCCGATGAGCATTTTGGACTGCCGAAAACCAACTGAGCTCATCCATAAGGATGAATGCTGTGAAGCTGTCCATGTCTGAAGCCTGACAGACATGTGCCAGAGGACACGCCAACAGCAGGCTCGGGACCAATGAAAGGAAGAGAGGCGGCTAATTTGGCAAGCCTATCCACCTGCTCATTTCCAAAAATTCCCATGTGACCTGGCACCCATACTAGAAGCACATCCTTCAGAGAAGAAAGCTCTTCCAGTCTTTTAGAACATTCTAACACCAACCTGGATGTGAAGACGCATGAACTCAGCGCCTTCAACGCAGCCTGGCTGTCCGAGCAGATACAAACACCTTTTAAGTTAGTGTTACGTACCCTCTCATCCAAAACACAACACAGAATAGCATAAAACTCAGTCTGGAAGACCGTGGTCCATTCACCAAGAGATACTGTCAAATGATCTCCGGTCTCAAAATAGACCGCAGCTCCAGACCTACCATCCATTCTAGAACCGTCCGTGTAACACCGGAAGTAATTATCAGATACCCTCCCTAGAGGGTAACCTAACACTGTAAGAATGCTCGAAAACAAAAGTCTTCAACATTCTATCAGAGGGAAAACCTGTATCAGGAACCTTCAAAAGCATTTCGCGATGAATGGTAGAGTGACCATATCGCTTTCCCTGCCAAAAACCTGCCTATTTAATTCTATAACAGGCTTTCATTGCCATAGTTTTCACCTCTACAAAGAGCGGTGGAATTCCTAATAGTCTCCATTGCAGCTGTAGGCTCGGTCCGCATCGCACCGGTCACCGCCAGACAAGCCAAGCGTTGAATATCCTCAAGCAGCAGTGTAGCGGATCTTATCTCAATGCGACGCCACCACATCACAGCCGCATACAACAACCTAGGTTTAATAACCATACCATAAATCCAAAGCATCAACTTGGGAGTAATCCCCCAATTTTTACCTACGATTCTTCGACATTGCCAAAAGGAAATAATTGCCTTTTGATGCTGTGCCTTAACATGTTCCGACCAATTTAATTTACTGTCAAGAACCACCCCAAGCAACTTCACCGATTTGCAAATCTGAACAGAAGTTCCTAATAACCTAGGAGGTTTTAATCCTACGATCTTCCTCCTATTAGTAAATTAAATCACCTGGGTCTTACTGGGATTAATTGAAAGACCCTTATCCTGAGTCCAATCATATACCATGTTGAGGGCACTTTGCATTAAGTCTGAGATAGTAGTCAGACATCGCCCCATCAATAAAATAACACCATCATCGGCATATCCTGTACATAGAATCCCGATTAATTCATCCTGGTTAGCAGTTCATCCATGACAGCACATCATAGCTTTGGTGAGAGACAACCACCTTGAGAGCACCTCTCCCCGCTCCCACAACAACAGTGCGCATACCTATAGAAGCCTGTATAACTCTACTCCTTAAATAAATACCTATCCTGAATTAAAACTGGTTGTATATCTTTTCAAATTCTATTCATCAAATTAAATCTATACATCTCTACCTTCTTATACATCTTACTAGTTTAAATCTATAGATAAATCTATATTTATGGATCAGGTATTTTGACAACAAATATATCCAATCCAGTATATTGGTTTATGAGTCGCTTACCTGTCTTAGGTTTTGGTAAACAATTAAAACTTAAATCAGGGAAGGAATTAGCTCAGTGGGGGGGGGTGGGGGCTTAACACTAGCTTTCTTCCTTTCTTTAATTATTTTGTTTAATTGTATAAACAATTAGTTTGACAAAAGATATTAGTAACTACTTCGTCGTGCATTGCGTTAGGTAACAGTTCTAACGACTTTAGGTTGTAACAAAAAAAAAAATTAAAGAAGTCAATGACTTATAACTCAATATACGGGATTCTATAAAATATAATTGATCGATAAGAAATAGATTTATCTTAAACAAGGAAAGGGTAGATTTAAGTTGTTTTTTTTATTAAGGTGTCTCAGCATCTTGGTCATTTGCACCCGGAGCCTTTCGCTGCACTGCCGGCCTCCGGACAGTGTTCTCCCGTTACCGACAACATTGTCCATCACCGGACAGTGAGCTGTAGGGGGCTCCTAGAAAGAGAAAATCTAAGGATAGCACGGCTGGATTCGAACAGTAATCTCCAAGTTGCTAGTCCAGCGCGCTACCACTGAGCTAATTCCTTCCCTGATTTAAGTTTTAATTGTTTACCAAAACCTAAGACTGGTAAGCGACTCATAAACCAATATACTGGATTGGATATATTTGTTGTCAAAATACCTGATCCATAAATATTGATTTATCTATAGATTTAAACTAGTAAGATGTATAAGAAGGTTGAGATGTATAGATTAAGTTTTAGTTTATTGTTTACAAAACAAACTTACATAAGTATCTGTCCCAGAAATCACTATATTGGATTGGATATATGTGTTAGTTATATACTTGATCGATAAAAATAGTTATATCACAAACAAGGAGGGGGGGCGTGGAGGGTTTCTCTCTTTAAGACTTAGTGTCAAAAAAGTAAATAAATAAATTTTAATCAGGAAGTACATTGTAAACATTGTGCACACATAGAGGTTAATGCAGTTTTAACGAAGGAAAAATACAGATGCAAAGGTTAATGATCCCTGGCCTGGGGTACGAGGGGCAGAGCCTCTCTTTAAGTCCATTTGGATATATAAGGAAAGGAGTGAGAGAGATGAGGGAGAAGTATGTGGGTGAGGCATAAGAATCTAAAGAAAACTTCTATTCCCAAGTTACCACAATAGCTAGGTCGTGAAAGTGATGGACTTGGACGGGCACCAATTTGATTTTTTCAGTTTTGCCCCCATTTTCTATTTTTTCTACTTATAATAATAAATTGTTTCTAACACTAATAATAAAATCTGATTGTAGATTTTCTAACACTAAATTATACGATTTGTTGGATTAGCAACTTCTTCAGGGGGCTGGGCGTCCCTGCGATAACCCAGTCTAACAACACTACACCAAACTGACATATTTACACTCACAAACTACACTTAGTAACCGAAGATGCTGCCTACACGCAGCATCTTATCGTTCAACCAAGTATGCCCTATTAAGATATATCAAAGCTTGAATTCCGTTGTTCCTGGTACAAACGGAAATATACTATGAAATGGAATTATACAAATAAAGGCGAAATCTAAAGGAGAAACTGCAATAACTGAAAAACTGACCAATTTAGGAGAGCACATAATATGTGGAACTTCATCGTATTCTTAACACCTGCAAGGGAATAGTATCTTGGTATCCGCTTATAGCAATAAGCTTTTATATAGCAATGATTCTACTATCCTCGATGCTTTGTCAACGCAAAACGTAATTAATGTTTAATATTGAATTATACACAGCTCTCCTCAGGGCGAAGGGCATGCCTTCCCCCCTGTCAGATTTT
>JAAEAF010011929.1:0-25138 GCA_011037195.1 Triatoma infestans | reverse complement strand
AGCACTTTAGATGAAAACCGAACCCCACTCCCTCCCCCATATCAGCCTTTAAATGAATTTTCCCAGAAAAACATTTCAAATAAAAGTTGTAGCTCTTTATATGTGTAGTTAGTGTAAAACGTTTGAAGAAAATCGTTTTAGCCATTTTTTGAGAAGATCGCATAAACGTAAAAAAAACAACAAGTAAAGTGGTACTTCCGGTTGAGGAATTTTGACAGATGACCGACCCACTCTCAGATGCCATGGTGATACCTAAACGGAATATCAAGTTTCAACTTCCTACGGTTTTTCGTTTTTGAGCTATGCTGTTCACATAATTTGAAACTCGGCTAAGAAAGTATCTTTATCTGTAACATTTTTCTGGAAATAATTGTTTTTTAAGGGGGGAAAGATATTAAATTTCAAATTTATTTTTTGTACAGTATTATTGGCGCAATTCAATATTATAAAAGATTGAAGGCTACCTTCCCGAAGGTTATAGAATTTTAGGTTAATGAATGATTAATGTTTAAACAATGTTATTTATCAAAGTATAATTATTATTATTTTGTATTGCTGATCTTAAAAATATTAAAAAAAAAAAGTTTAAATTAAAAAAAACAATTTGGGGAGGGGGGAGATTTTTATTAAAATCTAAATTTTTTTATTTATTTACTTAAAGTTGGCAACAGTGATTAAATTTTAATGTCTAGAAAATTTAATTCACTTCTTTATATAGTACACAATAAAAGTAAAATTTTATTCACTCAATTAGATTACTTCATGTGTAGAGCAAAAAAAAAACTAATGGTACTTCAAAATAATAAAATAATTAATATGATTTCTAAAAAAACATGACCAGAAAAAAACGTGTTGAAAATTAAAAATTTAAGTCGATTTAACCGATAAGCTATTGCTATAGAACGAAGATATCACTGAATAATGATGGAGACGAAGGTACTGTATGTATTACTTTATGGTACTGACTTTGCAAGTGCTAAAAAAAAAATACAAAAAAAGTAATGTCTTAAACTGTGAAGGCTGGGAAAATCTTTGCAGTGAGACACTCGTAGTATTTGAATAGAGGGGCGGAAAAAAATAAATGAAATAGTGAGAGGAGATTGGTACATATTTTTGGAGAAATATCTCTCGCTAAAAGAAAAAAATGCTGACAATGAACCTCATTGAACCATTTAAAGTAAGACAATAGTATTAAAAGTGAGATAGACAGATTGAGTAAAAGAATAAGAATGAACGAGTGAAAAAGAAATCAAAGAAATAAAGAGACAAAGAGAGAGTGTGTGTGAGAGAGAGAAAAAAAACGTGTCCAATTAGGGGTCAATGTAAAGGTAACAGTAAGAGTAGGACTTTAAAGAGATAAGGTGTGTTTGGAGGGGAAGGTAGGGACTTAACAGGAGGGGTGGGCGTTGTCTGACATTTGGATGGGCGTCCGGACCGTGGGAACTCTGCCAGCTTCATGACGGCATACGACCAAGCAATTGCAAGATCGTAGTCCTTGCATCATCCTCCTTGTGCTCTTCAACACAAACTTACAGCTTCTTCTTCTTCTTCTACTGATTCATCTTCTCCCACGCCAACCACTTACTACCCTCATCCAACTTCATGCAATTATAATTTTACTTGAAATTAGGACAGTAAAGCTCGATTTTCAAGTACTCAATACATTCCAGAAAAAATGTTAAAAAAACGCACATATATCTTCATGTAATAAAATAAATTCTTAGTTACATAAAAATAAAATTTAAAATTCATTGCAGCATATAAATGTATATATTTAAAAATAAAACAAGAACTATATAATACAAAGTATCATTATCAATATAATATAAGATATTAGGACTTATAAATATCGTACTTGAAAAAAAATTGTTTTAAGTAGGTCACTTACTATTTTTAATATATAATTATTAATGTTAATAATAATAATAATAATAATGATAATAATACGAACACTTTCTTGTAAAGCACACCTCTTTTATAACATTAAAATTACGTAACTATAATTGTTACTTTTAATAAACTTCTAATTTTTTTTTTTTTGAGTTTCTGATTTTGTTTTTCTTCTCATTATAGCATTTGAATAATAATTTAGAGAATAGTTTTTAACCATCCGTAAAGTAAGATAGTTTAAATATTAGTAAGCTTAGTAAGTCATCGTTTTAAACATAATTAAGAACTTGAACAAATAAGGTGATAGGTAAATTTGATATTACTATTTTTACTTTCCCTTACTCCTTTGTAAGAGGAAGTATTGTAATCGTATACCAAATTTTCGATATCGTGTTTTCAACGGAAATATCCGTTTTGAGGTCCCCTGAGAGTCCAAAATAGTGGCTTTTAGAAAATGGTGTGTGTTTATGTGAAACAGCATAGCTCAAAAACAGAAAAATCGTAGAAAGTTCAAACTTTATATTACGGTTAGTTATCACCATGGGATCCGACAGTACGTTAGCTGTCAAAATTTCTCAACCGGAAGTACCACTTTACTGAGTGTTTTTTTTTTTCCCACTTTTTTGCAATTTTCACAAAAATAGCTAAAACGATTTTCTTTAAACTTGGTACATTAACTACACATACAAAGAGCTACAACTTTTATTTCAAACATTTCTCCGGAAAAATTCATTTAAGGGCACTTTGGGGGGAGGGAGGGTAGGTTGTCCTCTAATGTTATTTCAGTTTATTACACCATTCTATCATCTATAAATAATATTAATTAGAATTAAATCTGTTGTTGTAATTCCGAGTTTGAAGAAAATCAGAAGACCGGAAGTGCGTGTTTACTGAAATGTATTTTTTAATTTTCTATTTTATCTAAGACGGCTCCAACGATTTTCCTTAAACTAAGTATGTGAACTACATATATATAAAGAGCTACAACTTTTATTGGAAACATTTCTCCGGGTAAACTCATTTAACTAGGCTTTGGGGGGTAGGGGGGGAGGATTATGTTTTACTCTAAAGTGCTATCTTAGTTAATTATAACAATTCTACCATCTAAACAAAATTAATTAAAATGGATTGCCAAAATTCTGAGTTTCAAGAAAATTAGTAAACCGGAAGTGCGTTTTTACTGAACCAGTTATTTCAGTTTTTTACTATTTTTTCCTTAAAAACACCGACGAATTTCATTAAATTCTGTACACTAACTATAAAAATTTGTCAATTACAATTTTGAAAACTGGAGTAAAAGAAAGTTGTTTGAGTGTTTCACACCAGATTTTTTTGTATAAATAATTCTAAAAAAATTAAATAGTAATAAGTAACTTCTCAAGCAGAGAGAGAGAGAGAGAGAGAGATACGAAAATTGAGAGTCTCACTCACTACTTAGGCCAGATACAGTGGGAGACTCTGTTTATATACAGCTGAGCTAGCCCTACAGAGGGACGTCTTTAGAACAGTTTAAACAGCAGTTACAACGCGTCAACAAACAACTACTACCCTTCTCTTCATTAACATTAAATCTCTCGTTAGCATTTTTCTATATTCGTGTAAAGTCCTAGCAGTTTGTGTTACTTTGCTCATTTTACAGTGTTCAGCATTATTTTCAGTTTATTTATCTCTCAAACCCAATTATCTCCTTCTCATAACCATTATATTCAGTTTTTCGCAATTTTTTTTTTTTTTTTTTTTTTTAACGGCGCCAACGATTTATTTTCAACTTCGTATACTATCTAAGCACATACATAATATCTATTACTTTTGTTTGAAATACTTTCTCAAGAAAAATTTTTTTTTTCTTTTTTTTTTTCTTTAAAATGGACAACTTCTGTACAATTTATAATTGTAGGCTGATAGAATATTATTATACTTTAGAATCAGATTTTGTAGAATTCCAAATTTGAAGAAAATTCGGTTAACCGGAAGTGTGACTTTTTCGAATTTCCTGTCACTTTTATTTTTACTTTCTAGTAATAGGAAGTAACACAGCGATCATATAAAATTTTCGATATGGAGTTTTCACCGGAAATAGAATTTTTTAAGGTTCTTTGTTCCGAACAAGTGTTTTTTTTTTTTTTTTGAAATTTGTTTGTGTTCCTCACAAAGACCAATCTTTAGAAACACATTTCTAAAGCTCAAAACATGTATTTCCGGTGAAAAAATTCTATATAAAAAAAACAAATTAACCAGATTAAAATATTTCCTCTTAACAGCACAGTAAAAGAAAGAAAAAACAAAAAATCTGGTGTGAAACACTCACACAACTTTCTGTTACTCCAGTTCTCAAAATTATAATTGACAAATTTTATAGTTTGTGTACCAAATTAATTCAAGCACGACGAAAACTGAAAAAAAACCGTTCAGTAAAAGAGCACTTCCGGTTAATTAATTTCCTTGAAACTCTGAATTTTGGCCATCCATTTATTTTTAATTAATTTTGTTTGGATGATAGAATTGTATAAATTAACTGTGAAAGCACTTTAGAGAAAAACATAACCCCACCCCTCCCCTAAAACTGCCATTAAATGAATTTTCCTAGAAAAATGTTTTAAATAAAACTTGTAGCTCTTTGTATGTGCAGTTGATATACCTAGTTTAAAGAAAATCGTTGGAGCCATTTTGGAGAAAATCGCAAAAAAGTAAAAAAGCCAACAAGTAAAGTGGTGGTACTTCTGGTTGAGGAATTTTGACACATGACCCACTGTCAGATGCCATGGTATACTTAAACGGAATATCAAGTTTCAACTTTCTACGGTTTTTCGTTTATGAGCTATGCTGTTCACGGACACACACATACCATTTGCTAAAAACCAGGGGACTAAGGGGATCTCAAAACGGATATTTCCGGTGAAAACTCGATATCGAAAATTTTACACGATTACAATACTTCCTCTTACTTAGGGGAGTAAGAGAAAGTAAAAATGAACGTTATTAAATATGAAACTCAAAAATATTGTGGATTTCATATTTTGTGTGATAAAAATTAATGATCAATTTTTTCTGGATATCGATTAATAAACAAAATTAACTTTTAATCTTTAATACTTATCTACAAGTTGTATAAATAAAACTTTTATTTATAAAAACCAAGAAAGTCATCAAATAATTATTGTAATATTAGGGAGGAAACCTTGAAGTGATATTTAATAAATACAGCCTCTCTACCGTCCCACCTACCGCTCACCATACCAACTCGATCCCACTGTTAACTCACCTGTGTCCCGAATATATAGGTAAGTCGTGAGAATTTCCCTCTCTCCTATTTAATGCTCGGCAAACGGCTATTTGGTATGTTAATATCTAAAGAATCACGACTACCGTGAAAGACTGGTAAATACGATATCCAAGAAGAAAAGGTTTTATTTTCCTTTCTTCTTTTTTTTCCCCCACTTCTACAGAATTTTCCACGTTTTAATTATATATTTTCCATTATAGTCATTTTATTGTTATAAGTGGCGGTATAATTATGGTTGCATTTTATTTTTTCTAAAAGCAACATATAAAAAATTAAGTAGACGATATTTTCAGTTTCATAAGTAGGCATCGCTGATATTATTAGTTTATTAACAGATGTTAGACCAAGTGGCCCAGCATACAACCTCTATTACTCATACAATAATCACAAGTCCTCTAGAATTATTGCTTTGAAAGGGCAGCGTTTATTACGATTTCTGAGGAGCTGAACTCATCTACAAATTCACTCCTCGATCGTTTAAGCAATAATATAGTAAATTGTATAAATTCTACAAACTTCTTATAAATGGGTTGATCAATTCAGTAACGGCTGATGGAAAAAATGCAAAACCCAACCACACACCTCGCAAGATATGGTAAATGAAAGGTCCAATATGCTGTGATTTGTTTTTTCACATACATTTAATCTAGTTGCGACAGAAACACTAGCTAACCGGAATTTTTACACTTATCAATTACCAGTACTGGATCTATTAGTATTGAGTGAGTAACTGATCTATGGAGTAGTGCGATTGATCAGGCCCTTCTCAAAGACGCTCCAAATTTAATCAATAATATCTGGTATTTTATCCGTCGTAGCATGCACATTTATATTGTTACTGACCGGTTTCGGATTTTCCTCCATCGTCAGAACAAATTCACTAAGTTCGTGTAGAGAGTTCACATCAACGTAATGTTTTTGTTACACTCACACTTGTTGTTATATATATATGTGTGTGTGGGGAGGTTATAAGGTTATGTTCGAACAAACAACCAACAAGTGTGAGTGTAACAGAAACATTACGTGGAAGTGAACTCTCTACACGAACTTGGTGAATTTGCTCTGACGATGGAAGAAAATCCGAAGCCGGTCAGGAACAATATAAATATACATGTTATGACGGATAAAATACCCGGTGTTATCCAGCATTGCGGGCCCATCCTCATATTCAATTAATTAATAATAATTAAAGAAAATAATTATTCCAATTATAATATACAATACTCCCCTAAGTATAAGATAAAAGAATGACATGTATCTTATAAATATCCATTTTTCATACACTTTCTGTAAAGGCAAGAAAGAGAGAAACACATACCCGATCGAGAGAAAACAGACTCTCTCTGGTACTATCTCACTTAAGCAGGCTAGAGTGGGGAACCTGTATATAAGCCAGTGAGTGAGAGATCTAGACATCGATCTATCAGATTCAACCATACACCGCATCGTGTCATAACTCTACGCTACTCCTTTACTCTATAAAATCATTACAAGTCCAGTGCAGTTTGTGTAACTTATAACTATAATATAACAGTGTCTTCATATCTCGTGTAATTAATCTAACCCAATGTCTCTCCTCATCAACTCCATTATACTCTCATTAAATACAAATATATTAATGATAAATAAATGAGAAATTAATAAGTCACAACACAGTATAAAAAATAATGCAAGTAGCAATATTCTAAAGTCATTAGGTATTTTCAGTTTAAATAGGTCAGTAAAGATGGAGCACATGGATACATCGGATCCACTATTTCAGTTTATGTTATTTATTTAAATAATTACCCTCCAAATGAATGGGCAGTTATTTAATAACAACAATAACAGTAATAATAATGTTAATTCTTTGTTTTTTGAGAGGGGAGGGCCCTTATAAAATATTAATTAATAAAAACTAACTGTTGCATTAATTTAATTTGTTAAAGATAGTTTTTTATACATCAGTTTGTTGTAAAAATTATGACGTCTCGAAGTTTCCTTCGTTTAAAACTGAAAAGAACATAAAAAAAAAAAAAGATAACAAAACACTACATCTAAAAGTAATTTAGCACGACAAAATAATAAAGGTTTGATGTTAAAAAAAAAAAAATTAATAAATATAATATTATAGTAAAAAAAAAAAAAAAATATGAAAAATATTATTATATAAAACGACCTTGCACTAACTCACGATTTTATCAAATAAAATTTAATAAAAATTATTTTTATAAAAAAAATCTCGTTAATAATAAATAAAGTTAAAAATAAATTTTAGTACTTTCAAGTTTTGATTGCATTAACTTCAAAAGTTTAATTTGATGTGAAATTTTTGATTTCCTTGTCCCAGGCTTAGATTAAGTGCTACGATATTTTTTTTTTTTTTTTTTTAACGGTATAATGTCTTGTTTTAACAATGGCATCAGATTTAGTTTACTTTATAAAAATTTCTTTCATTGGTTTTTCATTCCAACTCTAATTGGTTAATTACGGTGGTTTTTTTTTTCAACATTGAAAATGTTTTATGGGAGGTTATTTGATAAAAATCGTAATGACATCTTTCTCCGAATGAGTGCCGAACATTTACGGAAACAGTTGAACCAGTTACGTACATTTAATTATACTGTTTTGTATTTGTGTAATTAATTTTGAATTCAAACTATGTGTTCGGGTATAAAAACATGTAACTTGTAAACAATACAATAAAGTATTGTTAAAAAATTAACTCGGCATGTTTTTTTCTAAACTTTTCTTTACATTTAATCTCTGTGTGGTTGAAATTATAAAACTTAAAAAAGAAAAAAAAACTTTTAACATATTCACAAGTAGGATAACCAAATAACCAAGAATTTTTGTTTTATTTTAGTGTTTACGTCTAATTATTTTCTGGACAGGGTTTAAAAAAAAAAAAAATCTGGTGTGAAAACCTTCACCCAACTTTCTCTTACTCCAGTTCTCAAAATTATAATTGACAAATTTTATAGTTAAAAAACTGTTCACTAAAAGCGCACTTCCGGTAGACGAATTTTCTTCAAACTCGAAATTTTAGCCATCTATTTATTTCTAATTAATTTTTGTTTGAATGATAGAATTGAATGATACCACTTTAGAGGAAGCTGTAACCCTACCTCTCCCATAAAAGTGACCTTAAATGAATTATCCCAGAGAAATGTTTTAAATAAACGTTGTACATCTTTGTATGTGTAATTTATAATTTATATATGAAGTTTCAAGAAAATCCTCGGAGCCATTTTTTAAAAACACGCGAATAAGTGAAAAAAATCATTTAGTAAAGTGTTATAGTAAACGCACTTCCGGTCAACTGATTTTTTTTTTCAAACTCTGAATTTCAACAATATATTTAATTCTAAATAACATTATATAAATGACAGAATTGTATAATAAACTGAAATAGCATTTTAGAGGAAACCGTAACCTCACCTTTCCCCCCAAAAAATATCCCTTAATTGAATTTTTCTGGAGAAATGTTTCAAATAAAAGTTGTAGCTCTATACTAATGAATTGTTTAACTTTCTCTTACTACGGTAAGCGGAAGTACTACGATCATGTCAAATTTTCGAAATCGAGTTTAAAATATTATCGATTATAGCACTATCGGAAAATACCTTTCCTAAAAGCAGTTTCAGTACATGCCACAGACACTATTAAAATTAACATTAATATACTTGAACGACAACTATAACAGAGCTCTTTCAGATACTGAAACTGCACAACTAGATGAACTAGATAATTCTGTAAATTGGTTTCAGAAAAAAAAAATAATGTAACTGTTCAAAAAACATGAATACTCACTCAATGTTTAAACAAAAATTAATTTAATGAAAGTAAAGATATTAATATTCATAATTTAATTAAATTTTATAAGTATATATATATATATATATGTTATAAATAAAATTAATAAGAAAATATTCGGACATACAAGAATAAACAATTGTTTTCATATATATTTATATTTTATAATAAATTATTCAAAACTCTCTTTTCTTTTATTTTAATACTGGCAAATAAATCTATTAATTGTTGTTTTGAAAATAACAATACAAGTTATAAACAAATGGTAATTAGTAAATTTCACTTTTATAATGATATAAAAAGTAATAAAAAAAATAATAATAAAATAATGTAATTATCTGATGAATAATAAGTTAAGAAGAATTAGGCTTGAGAAGATATATTTAAAAAAACAAATATTAGAAAGCAAAAGTGAACGAACGATCTTTTATATAGGTTGTGTTATTTTTTTATTTATTTTACATTCACCTAGCAGATAGACAGACTGACGGACGGACACGTGAACTTCAAATAATGTAGTGTGGTGAACATCTTCACACGACTATGACTCTATGTGTGTCTGTGTACACTATCCTCAGCGCGCGCTATATATAATCAGCCACACCCATTTTACACGAGGCGTGGTTGCCAAGTCTCCTCTTCACTATATATATATATATATATACACAGACACACAAACACGTATATTTGTAAACTACAATACATACAATACACCCAATGTTTAGTGCATATCACATAGAAATTCTATGTACCTTTTGGATGGTTAAGCATAGTTGAGATCAAAATGTATTTGTGAAATAATAAATACATCGCTTATGACTTAGATTTGCATTAATAGTCAGTCCAGTTTTCTCGTATGTAGAAAAAAAAAACAAAAATTTAATTTGAAATAATAGATTTAAAAAAATTTATTTAATTATTTTGTAAAAAAAAAAAAATATCCACAATTTATAAATACTTCGAATGCTATCGCTGTATTTTTAACAGGAAATACATGTTTAGAGTAGGCCCGGAGTACGAAAAATACATTAATTCACATTACATTAAATCTGTAGGTTTTGTGTGTGTGTGTGTGAACAAAATATCTAAAAAAAAAAGCAGCAAGTTTATGCTTGGTAACTACCACTGCATCGGAAACCAAGGTTTTTTGGCAAAACCCAACAACTGGAACTATGACTTTAACTTCATAAGCTTCGTTGGTTTTGATAAATGGTGCACCACGGAAGTCCGCTCAGGTGTTCAAGTATAACCCCTACCATCTTTGTTTATGGCCATCCAGTACTAAACATTGTAAACATTGCTAGTTCAAAGAAAATTTGTTAACTTATTATTTATTGGAGAGAGATAAAGTCCGGTTCACATCAGATTTTTTGTTTGTTTAATCTCGTCAATGGCTCCCATTGACCCCTTTTGTAGAGTCTGTGAGACGGAGGAGAAGGAAACACCCATACATCTCATGACGGATTGTTTGGGCTGTCAGATTAGGTTTAGGACCTTTGGCCGAAATAGGATATCGGTTGAAGAGCTTAACCTACGCGTCCTTTTAAAGTTATGGACCAATTTGTTCAGACGGTGTTAAAACTTAGATGGGTAAAACCCGGGCCTTGACTTTTGTTCCAGACCCGGTAGTTGTTATTCTTATGGGGTAACTATATGGGGCCCAGGGAGGCTTTGGATAGCCATAGGGTTTCGCCCCCCCCTTCTTTCAATAAAAAGGGGGGTCCTATGACTTTCTTTAAACTAGTAAACAATGCACAATTTAGAATTACAGTTACACAAAGTCATGTGGAGAGTTTTGCTATGATAACTTCATTAATAATTATTGTCCCCTTTATTATAATAGGTAAACGCTACATTATAATACTCAGAACCTCATAAATATTAAATTAGTGAACTTGTAAACCGAAAAATTTACGATCATTTATCTTTTACGTAACTTTTCAAACTCCTAATTATCGTTTTAATAAATACGCTCATTATCTCCCTGTTTTTTTTTTTTTTTTTTTTGGACTTTGCCTGAAGCCATTAGCCGACGATTCAAGAACAGTTTAATGTTTAAATATTCTTAAACGCAATCATTAATTCTCGTTAATTCGTAATTATACCCAAATACCAATTCCATTTACTAATTATCGTTTGAAATTACATTCTAATATTATCCATCATTAATAAATTCGATTAATTCTTCGCTTATGGATCTCACTTTCTGTATGATATCCGCATAATTGAATGGACTTTTAATTTTTTTTTGAAGAGAGTTGAACAACTTATCTCCTATAGCTACTATATTTTTTACATCTAGAGAATGTGCTCTAGATCCTCAGTCTCCACAGAGCCCATGAGTGGATCTCATTGTGTTAATAATCCTGATACTTTTTCTATTTAAATTTAAATCAAGAAACCAAGATTTTAACCCTAATAAAATACCTCCCTCTTGATATATTTTAGAAAGAAATTTCCTCATTCCAATTATTTCCACTTATTTTCATTGCTTTTATCTTTAGATTCTCCAAAATTATCGATTTGTTTTCTAAGAATTGGTATGGTGATTCATTATTCTCTATAGTATAAATTTCCTTATTATATTACCCTCATTTGATTTATTGAAAGGAAAATAATACTCTACAACTATGTGGACTATTCTTCAAAAACACTTTCTTAGCTAATTAAAACATTAGCCTGGTTCCATAACCGCTGTAAAAAAAAAAAAAAAAAATCTGGTGTGAAACACTCATACGAATTTCTCTGATTGCGAAATGGCAAATTTTCTTCACACTTACAATTTTTATTAGTGTTTCAAACTGTCGGCATTGTTTATGGAGAAAATCTGACAACAAAAAACTGAAAAACCTATTCAGTAAAGTCACACTTCCGGTCAACCGATTTTCTTCAAACTGGGAATTTTGGCAACTTATATAATTCTAATTAATATTATTTAGTTGGCAGAATTGTATAGCACATTATTGAAATAAAATAGCACATTAAAGGGAAACATAACTACCACCCCTCCCCCAAAAGTTCCTTTAATGAATTTTCCCAGTGAAATGTTTCAAATAAAAGTTGTAGCTCTTTGCATATTTAGTTGATATTCCAAGTTTAAAGAAAATCGTTGGAGCTATTTTAATGAGCAGAAAACTAAAAAACTACTTTCAGTAAAGCGCACTTCCGGTCATCTGATTTTCTTCAAACTCGGGATGTCCACAACATATTTAATTCTAATTAATATTGTTTAAATGATAAGAATTATGTGTCCTCACGCGTTGATGTAGTGGCTAGCGCACTCGCCTTTCGTGCGAGAATTCAGGGTTCGATTCCCGTGAGGGAGGGATTCCCGTCGGTGTTGACCCAGCATCGTGATAAAAAGTGGGAAGCTACAGTTAGTAGCGCCCTAGGTAGCGAAGGCTGGAATTAAACGGCGTGGGAACTGCGGCGTGCTTACCACACGTCCCCCATTTAAATCGCCGTGCGGCAAGCCTTTGGCCCTCATGGGTTGTTGCGTCATAGGGGGGAAAAAAATTGTGTAATAACTGAAACATTTCTGAAAAAAATATACCACCACCCCTACCCTAAAAGTACCCTTAAAAAGCTCTTTACCCTGAGAAAAGTTTCAAATCAAAGTTGTAGCTCTTTTTATGTTTAATTGATATACTAAGTTTAAAGATAATCATTAAAGCCAATTTTGAGAAAATCCCAAAAACTAAAAAATGAAAAACTAATAAGTAAAGTAGCATTTCCGGTTGATGGATTTTGCCCGAAATGTTTGGGTCTGATGCGGTGGTAGTACCTAAACGGAATACCAAGTTTGAGCTTCCTATAACTTTTCGTTTTTGCGATATTCTTTTGATACACATTTATACACAACACATAGACATTTTCTAAAAACCACATTTTTGGACTCTGGGGATGTCAAAACATGCATTTCGGGTGAAAACTCAATTTCCAAAATCTGGAACGATAGCAATACTTCCTCTCACCACTATTAGTAAAGGATAGTAAAAAGTAAAAGTAATATAAATGAAAATAATAACAATTCATTTAATGCACTTTTTGATTTGTTAACTGTATACTGTCAATAAATATTTATATATAACCAGTTGGTTAATAATAAACTGGTTGGTATTTGGTATTATAATATATTAATCTCAAATTAATGGAGACTTGATTTAAAAACAAAAAAGCCAATCTGTGTCTAATAATATATTTCAAATTGGACAATTACTGCCTTAATTATATATCATGTTAATTATTTGTTGAAGTTAATAAGAAATAATGATTATTTTATTGTCACCAAATTTTTTGTTTCTTTAAAATTTAGTTTCTATTTAGTTGTACATATCTGGAAATTCTGTCTCTATCGGAATATGCAGAATCAGAATTTTATACCTTAATAATTGAATTCTAATTCAATTATTAAGGTATAAAATTAGGGAAGAACTTAATCTATCCTCTGAATTCTTTCTGAGTCACTGTTACATTTTCCTCCTTACAAAAGTTTCCTTTACTTAAATTTCCCCAATTTTTTCACGATCTTCTTCGGAGGATTTACACTCACATAGCTCTTTCATTGTTAGCAGAACGAGTGTTCGCCTTGTTCCATTTGAGACAAATGCCCGTGTTGCTCTATTGATTCTTCTATGGACAATCAGCAGCCCATGTAGGGCCATGGCTTGCCAGACGGTGATTTGACTAGGGGAGGGGCTTGTGATAAGCATGCCGCAGTTCCCACGCTGTTTAGATCCGGCCTTCGCTACCTAGGGCGCTACTAACTGTAGCCACTTTTTATCACGATGCTGGGTCAACACCGAATTTGCCCTCAGGGGAATCGAACCCTGAATTCTCGCACGAAAGGCGAGTGCACTAGTCACTAGACCAACGCATGAGGATTAATCAGACATACAAACAGCAAATTCGGAACAAATGAAGAAGGGACAGGGAGATAGATGCCTAACCTGGCCAACTTATTTATCTTTTCACTAACTACCCAAAGCTGTGCTGCTTCTTTTGGAACTCATATTCTACTGGTCTTTACGTTTAGTTTGGGCCTAATGTGCCTATGCATCTTTTACGGTTTCGTCGAGTTTTCGCTTCTATGATTCACAAAAATTGCAACTATATTTCTTGCATAAACTTTGCAATCAGATGACTTTAGCAAGAGTATCTAAGAAAAGATAGAAATTTAATTTTTTTAAATTAATTGTTAACGTAATATTTAATAATCAAAAAATACTCCTACCGCGTAAGGCTGGGAAATAATTTTATGATAAAGAGCTGTAAAATATTTCTCTAATTAAAAAGAAAAAAAAAAGAGTTTTTAATTTTTGTTTTCAAAGAATTTCGCTTCCCAAACACTTACTGAAGATATGAGCTATTGAAGTCTGTCTTTTAATATTACCGGGATGTCTTTGAAATGGTTAAATAAATGTTACATATTGAATGTATAGTCTTTACTCAGCTAGGACAAACTATCTGGCCATAGAAAGAGTTTTTTTTTTTTATTGATTAGTATTAACCTCTTTAACAAGTGTTCTATATCTTGTTAAGTATAATAAAAATCACATAATTCCTCTTACGAGTTATAATACACTGGTCTTAATCTCGTCTATTAAATAGAACACCACTTTAATAAATAAATTTAAAAACATTTCATTTAAAATAGGACTCTTTTCTATAATGGTTACTTGTCCTTTTATAATGGGAATGCTTGTTATTGAAGTGCGTGAGCAGAAACACCATGTACATAGATTCGTGCGTGGCAGAAGGACCATTTCGAAAGTAATACCTAGTAAGTTATATTGCACCCCACCAATGTGCAAACACTATCTTCTTCACGATGTTCAAACGATTGTGAAATGTTTTATTTTTATTTTATTTTTTTTTTAAACTCTTGTTTCACTTTTACCACTTCAGCAAACTTTTAACACTGACAAATAATTGCTAGGCATATATTATGATTGGTTAATAAGTTTTTTGTGTTATAAAATTCGTTTTTTACTTTTTTAGCATATTTTTGTTTTGTTTTCAGATAAGTGGGCTCAATGTTTCGAACTACTTCCTTCTTTTTTTTTATTAAATTTAAGGCTTTTAAAATTAAATCAAGAATGTTAATTATTTGTTTTTTTTTCTATGGACAACTCCTTGGACGATCTATATGAGACCATGAGTGAGTTTCTCGATATCGAAGCATAGAACTAAGTGTGTGAACATGGACTTTTTTAATAAAAATATCGTTGTTTTCTAAATTACAACTGTAAGCTCTTCATATATTGGCTAGACCCAGAATAGATTTTATTAGCTTGGTTCATAAACATCTATGGTCATTGGCGCCCGGAGAGCCTTCTCAGTGCACCCATCACCGAACAGTGAGCTGTAGAGGCTCTTAGGAAGAAAAAAATCTAAGGGCAGCACAGGTGGACTCGAACCTGAGTCCTCTGCGTGGGAGTCCAATACGCTAACCACTTCAGCTATTCCCTTTGTAGTGGAAGGACGAAATGAAAAATAATAGTTTTTAAAAATAATTTAGAATATTTTATAATGTGAATTTAACTTCAAAAAGAATGTATTTTACTGTCAGGTACTGTAAATTGGGATCATACTAAATAGAAAAACAAAGGCACAAATCCCGTTAGGGCAAACCTTTTGTACAAACTAATTCTCCCCGCTAGAGAGAGAGAGCAATTCCAAAGAATAGAGACAGTTCAAAAAAGACAATCTTAACTCAGCCTTTAAACCATACAGTCGTATTCTGCTTCCAAAGCCAGAACACTTCAGGAATTGCTCTCTTAGTATCAGTGCCAGTTATAAGTTAAAACATAAGAGTTTAGCATCTAATCTAGATTAATTAATTGATTTATACTTAATCGCTGTGATATTATAAAGCTATTTGAATTCAGTTGGAGAATATATTTATTTCATAATCAGTGGTGCTTTCTTGAATATATTCTATCTTTGTCTCAAGCAAACATAATTACAAGCCCTTTATTGTACAATACCGCTCGTGCTACTACAAATACACACATCAACACCACCATTACATTACACCTTCCCTTGTACGTTTATCACTATAAAAATTTTCTATAAATAGAATATCATTTGTTTTATTCATATATTTATTTAGTTTTATTTTGTTGTAAATATTCTCTACACCTTTTTGGAATTGCTAAAAATCATTAATTACGATTGTAGAGTATAGCAATTGAAGAAGTATAAAAAGTAATGTCAGAGAAACTATGGCTGGCCTACGCCACTAATTTATTCCATTTTAATTAGAAAAATTGGCTGGAGAATTCTTGAAATTTTTTTGTTAATAAGTTTTCCTCTAATTTGAAAGAATGGCTGTAGTAAATTTGGAAAAATTCAGTGATGTAATTATTAAATCTGAAAAAATTTCCTTATTTTTGTCTTTAATAGAAAAATAAATAGGGATATTTGCAAATTAAATTTTAATCCTTTTTTTTTTTTATCCTGTTCCATCATTAACCATAGGACAAAACATTAATTGATAAAAAAAAGTTGAATGAAAGGAAAAATTTTTACACATTTAGAAACCTAGCAAATTTTTAGATTAGTAAAAATAGTTCGCGAAAATAGTTTAAAGGAGGTTAAATCACTTATAAATTTAGGACAGTATTTTGTCAATAGCTAGAAGAATTTTTACTTATCGTCTCTTTTTTCCTTAATCATAAATTTGTTCATTTCTTCCTAAAAAAAAAAAAAAAAAAAAAAAAAAAAAATAATAATAATAATAATTAAAAATTATTCCATTCTCATTCAATTGGCGTACATTATTAATTATTACTAATAAATCAATATGGAAATATCGTTACGATGATTTGATATACGAATTTAATTATTTATGAATATAATATTATCTAAATATTTATTTATGTCTATATGTATTTAAGAAGACCTTGAACTTGCCTATTTAGGTATAAAAGTATTTGATTTATTTTTATCTAACGGTTGGGTGCCCTTTTGTTTATTTTGATTTATTAGCTTAAATTTATATTATTGATTTGGACTCACTATACCTTATTAATCGATTATTAATTATTGATTTGTTCTATGGACAACTCCTCGGACGATCTATATGAGACCATGAATCTCAGTTGGTTGATTTATATAAATAGTAACATTTTATAAATTAAAATTTCTTTAATAAACCATCATTATTTATTATTCATACAAAACTTAATTTTTTTTTTTTTTTGGACCGCAGAAATCTGTAAAATCTCGCGATTTGATTGAGTCGGATAACTTGATATTGATGGCCTGATCCAGTGCAGATAACATGTTTCACTGTTTATTGGGTCCATTCCAGTATGGATTTTTTTAAAATCAAGTATGGATTGTTTTTTTTTATTAAATTATGTTCGACACTTGCCTCTGGACCAACATCTGATTAGAAAAGATTGCCATAAAAATAGGCACTCATCTTCTTTAATGGCGCTACAATTCAAGAAGTGCACTGGTAATCAGCTCTTTTCTGGTTGCAGTGCACATATCACTGCACGCGATTTCGAACGCATGAAAGGAAATTAATCTTGAAATTGCCCCGCATATCTTAAGATCCTACTAGGTTTTTTTTTTCCAGCTGTCGGTTAAGATTCAGATCCATCAATTGGATCGCCTTCTTCAAATTAGGGTTTCTAGAATATAGGTCATATATCCACCAAATAACTATCTTAGTAAATAGCTTTAACATTCTCTGATGGGCGGGTATTAGTGTAGTGGTTATGAGCATGGACTTGTAAGTGGGAGGTCCCCAATTCGAGTCCCGCGTATAACTGCTAAATTTTAAATTAGTTTAAAAAATGTTAATAGCAAAAATGTCTTCCGCCCCGTTCCAAAACACCTAATTTGGTAGTTGGACGTTAAGCCCGGCTGAAAAAATAGGCATTACATTACTTTTTTTTCTTTTTTTTTTTTTACGTTGCCTGATCCATCTTCCAAATAACTCGAAGCATAGAACTAAGTAGATTAAATTAAAAACGGGGGGGAGCCTCATTCCACTGCGATCTACAAGGCGAGGTCTATTGTGGATCCCCTTAAATTATAGCACAACCTCCAGCTTTGCCCTCCTAATCAGTCCTAGCAAACCTGAAAGCGGCTTCGTCATGAAGCTCATAGCTTTGGGATAGCCTGTCCCCAATTGAAGAAAACTTGTCCTCGCTAGGCCAGCGCACTCACAAAGGATGTGCCTCGGGGTTTCTTCCTCTGCCTTGCAGAATCGGCATACCGTGCTATCTGCAAGTTGTAGATGGTGCATGAGTCTGTCTGTTCAATGTACAATGCCCAGTTAGTAGATCCACAATTAGCCTTATATCCCTTCGGGTATGGCTCAGTAGATCTCTGGAAAATGTAGGCAAATGTCAAAGATAATTGCCTTGATGTTTTGCCTGCCTCTGTCCTGGTGTTCTTTCCCACCAAAGCAGACGCTGTTCTTCTATCCAACCTTTGATAAGAATTTGAATAAGGACCTTGGACAAGCCGCAAAAGGTGTTTGGGGCCTATGAAATATCCTGTGAACCCTCCCTCGCTAGGGCATCCGCCCTTTCATGCGAAGAAACCCGCATGTCCGGCACCATATGCGAGTTCAGTTTGTTCCGACACACCACCTAGGTTAGGGCAATTAGCTATCCCACACCAGTCTTGAGACTATTTGGTGTGAAGACGTGCCTTCAGGGCTGCCTGACTATCGTGAGTATATGGCCACTCTTCTACCCACTATACCTTGCCTTATAATCTCCCTAGCGCAGAGTTGTAACGCCACGACTTCAGCCTGAAAGACCGTGGCCTACTTCCCTAGACTGGCCTTGATCTTAACTTTAGGCCTGCCCCCATAGACCCCGGCTCCGACCCAGCCGGATCCCAGTTGAATCTGTCCGAACAGGGGTGGAGTCACAGTCCCATTCACCTCTGCTCGGTATAACAATTTGGAAGTTCCTTTCGAAATGATACCTAGGAACCATCCTATTAGTTGGCATTCCAAGAAGATGGTCAGCGCCTTAATTTCCTCAATCAACCTCTGGTTATTACGATCGTGCCTAGAGGTGATGGGAGGCGGCCCCTGCAAGAGCCTATGTATTCCCATTCTGGCTTCGCCTTAAACGAGGATGTGTAGTGGTGGCAAATTAAGGAGGACTTCCAACGCTGCAGTCAGGGTGTTTTTCATGGGCCCCGTGGAACCCAGGTAGAACTAAGTATGCGAACATGAACTTTTTAAATAAAACTATCGTTGTTCTCTAACTTACATCTGTAAGTTCTTCACATATTGGCTAGACCCAGAATAGATTTTATTAGCTTGGTTCATACGCTTTTTAAATCTTTCCTTAGGATTCCTGGAATCTGCTGACCCTAGATAAGTGAAGGAATCCTCCCTTCGAATAATTCTCTGCTGAAATGTTCCGTTTATATGGAAGTTAATTAAGTAAGTATGATTTATAGACAATTTTTCGTGAACGACATGTTTTTAGTTTTTAAAAAAGAAAAAGTCAGTACAATATTATATGATCTTCCAGAATTACCTTCTTTCAAAACAGTACCAGTTTCTTTGACATATACAAGATATTTCAATTAGATCGAAGTGAAGGTTACTTACACAGTAAATGGTAATATCTGAAAGAATTTTTTCTGTTTCCCCCGCTTTTTTTTTTCCATTTTACAATATATTTTTTTTTATTCTCCAACAATAACCTTTCGGTTATAAAGGAGGAGAGAAACTAAAAACATTTAGGCGTAACTATGGTTATTGAAATTGTGTCACGGGCAATAGTGTGTGTGGAAATGTTCTGATAGGAAAGAAGGAAAAAAAAAAAATAATATTATAAAAAAAAAATAGCGTGAAAACAATAGAATCTGAAATGTATGTTGTGTAGAAGGAGGGTGGGAGGAGAGGAGCGATATTTTACCAAGGGCGCGTATCCATTTTCGTTTATCTTTGTTATCATGTTTATTGTATTTTGTTTTAATTAGTATTATGAAGATTGTGCATAGTTAGTTTGCATGAAATATTATTTACTGGATAGAGAGGATGAGCGTGTATATAGCAGAAAGCAAGAAAGATTAGACTATCAGTAAAGTGAAATAGAAGAAGAAGAGGGAAGGGTATTAGGCAAGGATGATTGTAACCTTGAAATCTAGAAGAACTGGTGTATGTACTTTACTGTATACCACATACATGTACACTGCTTCTATTTATCATGACCGCCACGCTAATATTACAGACACACATACAAACACACATATATCAAATCAAAAGAGATTGACTTTCAAACTTTCAGTAGACTTACAATGCATTTTTTTTTTTCATTTAAATAATTTCTTTAATTTATCCTTATATTTTTTTTATCTTTGCCACTACTTCTAGGCCACAAAATTGAAATCGTAAACAACGAAATGTTCACAACAATACCACACATTCTCTTACGATCGTATCAAAATTTCGAAATTGAGTGTTTAGAGGTCCCCAAAATATAGTAAATCTAACTTCACTCCTCCCCAATATTCCGCTAAAATAACTTTTTCTTACATAAAATAAAAGTGCTTTATATGTGTAATAGAATTGCGAAAAATCGTAGGAACGAATTTCAAACAAATCATAAAAACCCATTCAGTAAAAGGTGGAACTATCGGTTTATCGATTTTGACCGGTTAATAAACTGCTGGAATGGATGGCAGCAGGAAAATGACGAAGCTGAAACCTGTGTGAGCTAGCTCGAACCGCCGATGACGAGTTCGAGTCCCCGGAAGAAGATGAATTTTAATGGAAAAATAACAAAGCGCCAGTCGGTCCCAGCTGGACTATCGTCCAAAGTGTTCAAGTATGGTAGGCAAGAGTTGATTATGCAGTTATGTGATTTGATATTGTCAATCTGGACAGAAGAAGTAATCCCTTTCGCTTCGTATAAGACAACTATATGCCCTATTCACAAGAATGGGGACCAATAGGATTCACGATATTTTAGAGGTATCTTCTTACTCCCATGCCCCTACAAGATATTATGGAATATCTTATTCCAGAGGCTGCTTCCGTACACAGAAAGAGCAACCGGAAAATATCAATGAGGCTTCCGACAAGGAAAATCAACCACGGACCAAATATTTGCTGTGAGGATGATCCTTGAGAAGGCGAAGCAGCGCAAGCTGCAAATTCACCATCTGTTCTCGACTTCAAGGCTGCTTATAACAGCATCAACAGAGAGCAGCTATATCAAGCAATGGAACCCCTCAGCATCCCAAAAAAACTAATTCGCCTTGTGAAGACTACGATGGAAGTCCGAGTTCAAGTGCGAATACAAGCAGGTCTGTCAAAAGAAGGGAGTGAGGCAAGGTGACGTTCTAGCTTGCCTCCTATTCAACCTAGCCCTGGAAAGAGTAGTTAGAGATTCGGGCATCCAGAAAAAAAAGGTACTATATTTAATAAATCAGTCCAGCTGCCTGCATATGCCGATGATATCGACATTATCGGGCGTTCATTCAAAGCTGTGGAGGAGGCACTTTTAGTACTGGAGCGACCGGCTAGAAGAATGGGATTCATCATCAACGAAAACAAGACGAAGTATATGGTTTTAAGTCAGAATAGATCAGTAATGGAACAAGTGTCAATGCGTAGCCATCCTTCAAAATGTGGATGAATTCGTTTACTTCGGCTCGCCGATAAATGTCAGAAACAATATCTCAGCGGAAATCCAGCGAAGGATACTTTCGGTCAACAGATGCTTCCATGGACTCAGACAACATTTAAGAAGTCGTCTTATATCAAAGAAACTAAAAACTAGATTGTACAAGACCATAATTCGTCCTATCTTAACCTATAGGTCCGACGATTTTGAAGGCAAGGGAGAGATACCGCCAAATCTTTGGAAGAAAGATTCTCCGATAAATTTATGGACCAGTACATATTGGAAAAAAAATGGAGGCGCCGAACGAACCTGGAGCGTCTATATCCCTAAATAGTTTTGTCATCAAATTTATAACTTGTGGTGGGGGGGGGGGGTGGGGTATGTGTTTCGGCTTGCCAGGCCCAAATGTGTCCCGGAAGTGAAGGATGATGAAGTCCCAAAGAGAGTAGTAGAGGCGCTGCTGCAGCAGACGGAAAAGAGTGGGAAGGCCCAAATTGCGATGGTTCGATTTGTTGCATGATGCCAGGTGCCTAATAGGTACACGCCGCAATTGGAGATCAGCCGTACTAGATAGATAAACACGAATGGCAGAAACTAATTGATGAGGCCAAGGGTCAGAATTGAGTTGTGGAAGATGAGAAGAAGATTTTGGCCGAAAGATTGTCTGGGTCCTCTGGTAGAACTTGAAGGAAATATCAAGTTTCAGCTTCCTACGATCTTCCATTTTTGAGTTGTGCTGACCACACACACATGCGAATGCACAGACCAGATTGATTTCTAATATCGAAAATTTGACAGGAACGCAGTTCTTCCTCTTTTTTATCAGTAAGAGAAAGTAAAGAGTAAATATAACTTACAAGTGGGAGGACACCAGTTCGAGTCCCGCGTATAACTGCTAAATTTTATATTTGTTTAAAAAATGTTAACAGTAAAGTAAGTGCTTCCGCCCCCGTCCACGACACTTACTTTGGTAGTTGGACGTTAAAAAATAGGCATTACTTATAAACAAGAGAAATGATATATATATAGAAATAGAAATAATAAATAAATGAAGTGAACAACGTTGGCATAACAATAGATGAACAGTATTTAACAGTAAATAACATAGTGTCGTTTCTTTTACTAGAGAGGTATTTAACATCGCATCATTTTAACGAGACGGTTAGTTACTATATTTGGTCAGTGTTTATATACATCTTTTGGTTAGGATGTTCTCATACTAGTGTACCAGTATGTACTGGTGGAAGTGAAGTAGTTGTTATATTACAAACTTAGTAGTATGTATGTGTGTGTTTGTGTGAACAGTAGACAGTAGTCTGTCTGTCTGTCTGTCTGTCTCTCTCTTTCTCACTAATACGGACCCATATACGGCGGTAAGTTTCATCTTCTTCACCAACTTTAATCAATCACATACATATACAGATACAAACACTAAATTTACACACACACACAAACCTATACTAGGCTCTACATACGCACACACAATAACAACTTAAAAGTAATTATATTTTTATATGTGTATGAGTATAGTCGTTAATATGACATCTCTTCCTTCCAGTTATTTATCATCAAACTGTGGCTTTTTATATCATCATAACATGTTTTATAAAAGATACGTACATTAATGTCAAATCTTAGAAGAACGCTTTTAACCTATTTTACTATGTATTTATTTTATTATAGGAATTGTTTATAGGATGTTTTCTATGCTTTATACAATTTAACAGTTGTTTTTCCGTTTAATAACAGTAATATTTAAATAACTAAAAGTGTTAATTACCCTCTAATAAGCTCCGCATAATTACGGATTTCCTTCTTCACGAGATATTGTAGATTCAGAAGATACATGAAGAAGCTGGGCTTAGAAGATTCTGTGGGAGATTGAAGAAACTTCAATACATCTCTTAACGGACTGCGATAAATCCTGCCTAGAACCTTCCAGGATACTGAGGTTTCTTAGAGACCTCAACTTGGGCAGAGCAATCTCACCGATGGCACCTGAGGGGTATCGCAATGCAGGTACCGCAGTGCATTGGGCTCTCGAAACAAGAAAACAAATTACCCCTTCCATAAATACAGTGGTAGGTAGCTCACCTGACGATTTTTCAAGATCTTGATTGTTTTACATTAAAGTCCATAAAATAGCCTAGATCAATCCCCCCATAATACAAAAAAAAAAGCTTACGTCACAGATTCTCCAGAACCACCCTTTTCCAGAAAAATGCTTCAAATAAAAAATGATCCGTTAGTATTTTAAGTTTAATGAAAGTAGTTCTTGAATAATGTCCATGACTTTTATCCGGCCTAGCATGGTTTCATTATTTTGATTCTAAACTGTTTCGGATTTTCATCCATCGTCAGAGAAAGGTTTTTCAATCATTCTGTACAGAGATGACTTCAATTTCATGTTTCTGTCATTCAACGCACTGGTTGATAGTATGTGGGAGGTTATATATGGTTATAGAAGTATGTGAACTACTATTTAACTGTTGGTAGTAATTAAAATGCTTTCAATAGACATTATTTCTTATATACCAATAGTTAAATTTTAATAATTATTTGTATTCATTCTTTTCTGCTATAATACACACGGTACACGTAATTCAATAACCTTAAAACCTCCCACATACAATCAACCAGTGTGGTACGTGATAAAAACATTAAGTTGAAGTCATCTCTCTAGACGAACTGATTGAAAAAGCCTAGGATAATTCTCAGACGAAGGATGAGAATCCGAAACCGATCAGAATCAAAATAATGAAGCCATGATACGTACATACGGACGGATAAAATCATAGATGAAAATAGTTTTATCCATTTTTCAAGTAAATTCCCCAAATTCCGCAACCTAATTCAGTAAAGTTCACTATTCAGTTAACCTAATTTTCTTCAAATGTAATGCTATTAATTGTATCTTAATATTATACATATTATAGAATCGTACATTGTACTAAAGTGCTATTCTCAAAGCTGAACGTTGCTGCTCCTCTAAAGCCCTTTAAAAACTAATTTTCCTGTGTTTTTCAAATAAAAAATCGAAAAATTGACTAGATAGGTAACTCCGGTGGAAGTATAATCATTAACTCCCTCCAATATTGACTAAATGCAACTATAAAAGAGCATCATTTAATTAAAAAATGATATTAGATGCAATATAATAATTGAGGTAAACTGTCGGAGTTCTTTTGTTAATTATAAACTTAAAAAAAAAATTTTACATATCAAACTATGAAGCAGTCAATATAAGTCTTTTAATTTGTTTCAAATAACACACCTATGAAAGATGTTTACCACACGGCTAATCGTTATTTTATAACGCCGCAAAACACTCTACTCCATCTATTTAAACTAATAATTTACCTTGTAACCTGCGGAATAATTTACCAAACAAGCGGAATTAATCATTTTAATAGAGTCTATTTAAGTCCTTAATATCTCTACAAAAACCTACAAATTACTAAGTAATAAAATTTCCAAAATTGGTCTGTTTGATTCATTAACATTTTATTGCCCTGCACCATATGAACTTTAATAGATACATTTTTTTGTT
>JAAEAF010011926.1:0-26909 GCA_011037195.1 Triatoma infestans | reverse complement strand
CCATTTGCTAGAAAACACTTTTTTGGACTCAGGGAATCTCAAATGGATATTTTGCGGTGAAAACTCGATTAAGAAAATTTGATATGTTGAAAGTTTATAGAGAGAGGATCTGAGGCCAGAGCTCGGGCTAAAGGTTAAAACAAGTGGAAGGAGTTTATTTAGAAATCTCTTGAAAATGGTTTTTGCCAGGCTGGTCACGAATGGAATATTGAGAACTCTATGTAGGGTAAGTTTGGATTTGGGATTGGATGGATCGGATGCGATTTAGATTAGAACTCTTGGCAGTTCCTTACAGATCCCATAGTGGTCTTAGTAAGGAGATGTAAAGGAATGTTTTGTTGAAAAGCGATCATTTGTGGGGTTATCGAACAGTTGTTGAGCAGCGTAAACATGTTTTGACATCGAGCGAATCATCTGTGAGGTTTCCCATTGTCATGAATATCCATTATGGTCTTAAGAGTGGCACACACACACATATATAGAAAGAAGTCATTTTGAATCCAATTTATAATACTCTAAATAATCCTAACTTTTCAAAATAAAGTATCCTAAAATAACATCATACACATATCTAAAGACATCATGTATGCCTAGAAACATCATATCTACACTTATCTATATGATTCATAGAATCCCCTGATAATTCTATTGACGCTAATGTATAAAGACGCTTATAAATAAATTCACAATTGTAAATTCTAAGCATTGTTCATATATCCAGGTCCTCTTATGATTTGCTCTTGATCAACATCATGTTTGAGATCCCCGGCTCATGGACATATATTTAGCTCATTTTGAGTCAAAAAAGTCTAACAAACATAGGTCCGAAAAATATTTCCTAACTGTATACAAACACTGAAAGGTAACACCCGAAATTAACATTTTTTTAACAAGTTTATTTTTACAAATTATGTTCAAAATGATTTCCTCCAGCTGTAATGCAAAGTCTAGTCCTGCGTAAGAGTGTGCTTTAACATCTCGCTCTAAGGTGTCAAGAGAATTTCTTTTGGTCGCTATAGCAATCAAAATTCCGGCTTAATGAGTTGGTATTTACAAGATTTTTCTGGCTACACTAAATACTTCATATGCACCCAAAGAAAGTAGTCAAGAGGTGTTAGATCAGGTGCCCTCGTAGGCCAAGGAACTGACCAAAGATTATGACGAAGTATTTTAAAAATAAAGTAACGCTCCTATTAAAATGAGCAGGTACGCCGTTCTGCTATTTCCACATCAGAACACTGTTTGCAAGAGGAACATAAGAAGGAAGGTAGCCACTTGAGTGAATAAATTTGTTGGAGTACATGATGATGGTAAGTGAGCCAATAACCGAACTGTACCCGTTGCTCGAAATCTTCTGGTAACAAAGCTTCCACTCTGGAAATGACATGGGTATGCCAAAATAACGTAATGTTCTTCATAACTTTCATTCGCTTAGCACCTGTACTATTAGAAATGTCTCGCATACCAGAAAATGGACTGCGTTCAATACGCTCTAATTTAGTTTCCTCTTGACCAATATCATTTCGGCCTACTAACATTACGTCTTCTCATTTCCAGAATCCCACTAAAATCAATTTTTTTAGAAAAATGTTTTAAATATCCACAATAAAAATCGCCGCCTGCCCAACTTTGACTCTTCATGGGTTTAATTAAAGAACTCTTGAGTTAACAATTCTATATTTATCTTTGAAAACACAACTTTTTAGTTGTTTTTTACATGATTTAATAATAAAATTTATTTATTCATAAATCCATACTGTGATAGATTAGTTCAATTTCGAGTGAATCAAATGATTCTTACTACAGTTTCTACATCCATAAAAAACATCAGTAATATACATATAACACCATAAAATAGTATTATATGGTTTATTATTTCACGCTATATCATTGGTGGAATCAGATCAAGGTATATATTAACTTACATTGTCAGTTAGACATAAAATTAATTACGGTATCCTTATTGGAACTTATACAAAGTTATTACCGCTAACATTGGCATATATAAATGATCAAATATTTTTTATTGTCGCTTATTGGATGGTAAGATAGCCATCTCGTCTAAAAGAGGTTGGTCCTTGATGTCAGGTCTCTTATCATATAATAACATCGTGTGTGTCTGTGTGAATGTGTGTGTGTGTGTGTGTGTGTGTGTGTGTGTAAACAGCGTTTTCTCTCACTCTTCAAATCACTCTATCTCTCTTCAAGGGGCTACCTGACTGGTACCACCACCGTCCCTATACTACAGCCTACCGGCGGACACTCACACACATAGAGGAATTCTACCTTAATCGGCCCCGTTTATTGAGAGCTGCACTAAATTACAAGTTAGCCGGACATGTCCTCAGGCCACGGTAATTTCTACACGAACCCCCTGGCCTGCTTCACTTCTTAGCCACGCAGCATCCATCCTCAATTCCTCTCTCCAACATCTTTTAACCAATTTCCTTTCTGCTGACCTCCCCAGTATCGGACATTTAGTTGAATGTTACAATGGCACGTGTAGGTACATAAAATTGTTAAAATTTTAAAATACTAAATTTTTTAAATGAAATTACTTTAAAACCAAAAATTTGTCAGGTAACATGAAATTATTATTTAGGACCATTTAGCTTACGAGTAAGAATTGTCATTCTATGATGAATACAAATTAGATTAATTAAGAAATTCAATTTACTTCAAAGATAATGATGAGATGAATATTTTAATCCCAACTCACTACTGGATGCTTCAATCCAATTCAACCACGCGATTCACTACAAAATTAATTTAAAATATGTCAGAATAATTTTATGAATAAATATATCAGAATACAAGCTGCAACGAAAAGAAATCACTTGAGAAACATAGATCAATTAGTAGTCCTAAAAGTCCAAATCATACCATGTTTAAGATAAAAAAAGAGGTATTTTTGTTGGGATTTGTAAAGTGAGCTGGGAAACATAAATATTTTCCGTGATAGCCTGCTTCTTAGACGTCCATTCTTAGACGTCCATTCTTAGACGTCCGAAAAGGAATTTTCTGTTCTTGGAAGGAAAATACTAGCTTTTTACACGATATTTCTTAGAAATTTACTCATTCATATGTACTAAATGCATTTGTGTTGTGTTATTAATAATGGAGTCCTTTGATAACAATGAAAAAAAAACGGATATTTCCGGTGGAAACTCGATATCAAAAATTTGACACGATTACAATACTTCCTCTTACTAGGGGTAAGAGAGAGTAATACGTATTTATCTAGTCACAAAGAAAAATTAATAAATATCTCTTTAAATATACAAGAAAAAAAAAGTGATTCAGATTTTTAATTATATTAGAGACTAATATAATTAATAATTATATATTACACATATATTTTTTATATATTTATTTAAAAAACGTTTATTTAATACTTGTCCCTCACTTAGAAGAAAAAGCACGTAAGAGACACTTAATCATTCTTCTATTCTTCACTTCTATTCTTAAGGGATGCCCGAAATGTGCATCTAGTATTTAGTAAATGAATCGTAATTTTGAATCGATATCGAATTTTGCATTCAGTATTCCTAGCATATACTATTATACTATTTATTCCTTCCCCTAGTTATGATAACCATGCAAGATATGCTTGAAGAAGTCACTTATTTCTATCGTAAACGTCTGGCAATGAACGATAGCCAAATTCTCTGGATCGCATTGTGAGCATCAGCTATTTTTTCTTCATTATCAGAAAATGGGGGAACCAGCGATTCTTGTTAGTGTTATTCCCGTCAAACTTAACTTCCAAAAAGAACCTCACCGCTTTCCCAAACTTGGCAAAAAAAAGGCGTGATCTTGGTTCTAACTTATCGTCCCAGTCAGTGATATTCATATTTACATATATAATTAACATATTGCACAGCTGGGGGGTTGAATTGCTAGTTGGGGAAAGGATTTGGACCGTGCCTAAGAATATAAAACCGAGAGAGCTCATATTGTTTAAAAGGTTGGCCTCGAACTGTTTTTATTTTTTTTTTGGGGTTGGTGAGGAAAGCGGATGGAGCCTCAAATCTGCAAACAATTCCTGCTGAAGTTCCCGGCTAATTAAAACGACTGCCCACTTTATTTATAGTTTTAGTCGATCCAAGTCAATCTTCTCTGACTCAACATGTAGCACCTGAAACATTCTTTGCTGCAAGTTTGGCGGTATTATTTTAGAGATATACTTGTTCTCTCTTTCCAGTAAATAAAGCCTCTACCACCGAGCTGTAGGCTTGCCTTCGCTATGATTTCTTAATAGGGAGATTGTTATATTGTGACAAAAAACAACAATTAATAATTCACTACCTTTATTTTAAAATTAGTTCATATAAATTAACATTATAATTTTTCTTTTCATAAATATTACATAATAAAGAGCACATGATCTCAATATTAATATTCCTGAGAAATAAATATCCTCTCCTCTTATTCTGGGACCTCTATCTGATCTTCCTAATGATGTTTTCCTTTTCTAGTCTATGTAACTCTATTTTCACTTTCGGAAGTAAATCGATCATCAGAATGCCAAGAATTCTAACTACCAACAAACATAATCACTCTTACCTCGGTCACTCCATTCTCCTCATTCATTATCGCTAAACATAATATCGTAAGTACAGTGCCAGTAAGTGTGAATTTCATATTCCAACAATCATCAACATCCTGCCATCATTATGGATGTGTTGTTAGAAGCACGGACCGCCAAGCTAAGCTGTGTCCCATGGTAATTTGTACGATGCTTTGATCTTGGATTTAGATTTTATTTGCCGATTAATAAAAGTGGAAAAAAGTTCCTTGACATAAATAATTAGTTGTATTTTGCTTCATATTTGGTGAGGTTCAACATTGTCTTGAGGTGTTTCAAGAAAGCTATTAGATATTTAATTTAAATTTGTGAGAATTTGACATTTTTTCTATTAATAACCGAAGTATCTTCAATAATTGAAGCATTTATCATCAATCAATTCCGTCATGTATTTAATTATTACTTTTGATATGACAGCTATGGTTATTAAGCAAATGACTGCAATTTATTAATAAAGTACTATTTATGCAACTTCTAGTGCATATTAATATGCACACATTAAATGTTTAAACTTAATCATTCCGAGTTAGCGTGACTCTTCAAAAAAGTTGAAATAAAAAAAAAAATTAATCTCAAAGAAGGTGGTGAAATTTGAAAATACTTGTAATTTAACACGCAATCATTTTTATTAAATCATTTTTTTTAATAGCATATGGCATATTATGTAAATATAATCTGCTAATCCATTAACAACTAATTAATGTTTTAATGTAATCAATTTAATTATACAAAAATTTAAACACATATTAAAAATTGCATATCATTATTTAAAAAAAAAACGCATATGACATTTATGTATATATTTTCTTGGATAAAAGGTGAACTTTCGTGTCTAAATCCAACATTAACATATCGATTAGTTGAAGATTTGTTTTTAGTTAGTTTCTCTTTTATCAAAGAATTTCTTTTGCAATACTCTTTCAATTTTTTTAACGATACTAACATTTCAGATTGTTTGTAGATAAAGAAAACTCTCGCTCAATCAAAGTAATAATTTTTACTTGCTCTGACTATGAGCAAGTATTATCTATCACCACTGCATCTGAAACGAAGGTTTCGGTCAAAACCCATCAAATGAAAGAACACGACTTCATTGGCTAGTTTTTCCCCCCTAGTTTTACGATTTTATTTATACATCGTATATTATTTATACAATTATAAACGCTAAAATTTTATCTGGAATACTTTTTCGAGGAACATTGATTGCTTGGAAGTTCATGGGCAATGTGAAGCTTTAAAGTTGCCTTTAAGAATCAAAAATACGATATTGCCATTCATGTAAAATTAAGGTTCCTTAAATATATTACTGGAATTCTAAGAGAGATATAAAAAAAAAAATCAGTTTGCCTACACGATAGATCGGTTTGTGGTTTTTCAAAAAAAAAACCCGGACCTATCGATTTTCTTGAAAAATGGAATACTAATTATATTTATTAATTTACATTTATATTAATTACTAGCTACCCCGTGTACGCTTCGCTGTGGCTCAGTCTGATTTCTAGGCTTAACCATGCGTGATTTTGATAATTTGTTTCGATGTTTTGGAATATCTTGTCTACTAATTCTTGTTTTGAGTGTACAATGTTGCATAAATTAGATGGGAAGGTGATTTTTCCTGTTGCTGGATTTGTAGGTGCAGTGCCGTTACTGACTTCGATTAATTGTCTTGAAATTGTGGCAGCTATTCAATCGTTTTGAAGTTGAACTCTTATATTCGTTGTTAAATGAATTTTTTTTACTGTGCTCCATAGAGTTGAATATTTCAGGCAGGCATGCAATTCATCAGCTGGTGTTGAGCGGAGGTATCACTGGAAGCGTTTGCCTGAAGTCACCGGACAGTAACACCAATGCTCCACCAAATGGAACCTGATTATTTCGCAAGTCTTCTAATGTATAGTTTAATGCTTCCAATGACTTCTTGTGAGCCATTCAATACAATGACTCATCCCATACAATGATTTTACATGAAGAACCTTTCCCATTCCTGATGTTTTAGAAATGTCACATGTTAGGTTTTCTGTGAAGTGCATGTTTAAGTCATGACAGTTTAAAAGCTGAATGCGCTGTTCTACCTCCTTTCATCAAACGTAGCAGCAATACCTGAAAAAGCAAGTCCTAACGCAATATGGCCGTTTGAATGGATTTTAGCTCGGAATTTCCCGTTTCCGTGGGAACTTCGAAATAGAGGTACTTAAAAGTAGTTGAAAAAGAGGTTCAGAGAGTGAACCACCATCGCAACGCGTCTGAGTTTGTCTATTTCTACCAACCTCGCGAAAAGAGGTTCCCGTTTCCGTATGGACCTTCGGAGTAAAAAAAGTACATATGCGGCCACAAACATAGGGATGCTGAATTTTTATATATATAGATGTACATACTAATAAATTTAATTTGAAACATTGGGGGGGGGGGGGATTTGATTATTAGAGAAAGTTTCTGATGAATCTGGACATTAAATATCAAGATTTTAGATTAATATAAATCCACCTCCACTGCCTCTATTTGCCGAGAAGGATAATTAATATATCTCTGTCATCCTTTGTTTTATGCAAGCAGAGCGCAAATATTTCAAGTAAATCACTTAAAAACTAAAACATTCAACGTTGATTAGCTTGAATAAAGTACTCATTCCGGATCTAATCCAAAAGCCAACATATAGCATGAGTTATGGATTTAACAGGCTCCAGTGAAATGTTTCCTTTTGGTCAACAAAGAGTCTAAATTCAATTTCGGTGGTAGAGTATTTTTATATTTTCATTTATTATATAGATTTTTTATATAGAATAAACAGTTTTGTTATTGTAAAAGCATTAACTACTGATTTTGTAATGAGTGCAGTCAATGTAAACTGGACAAAATAGACATATTTTGCTTTTTAATGATGGTGCCTAATTTGAATAACTAATCTGAATTTGTTTTTGCCTTATTTGATTATAAACTCAAATACAATAAGAGATACTAGTAACCAGAAAGCAGATAATTTCTCTACATTCGAAATTGAATATCTCAGCTAAAATTCAATTACCTTTAGATAAAAAAAAGTCTGATTTTAAAGCCTCAGCCCATTTCGTTTAATAATACAAATCAATATATACATAAATAAAATTACTCGATAGTTGCAGTGGTTGTTTTCGCAGACGTGGAAAGCATCAGAGATATTTTCCATGACACCCTGCTTCTTTTTGTGGTCATCGGCCGGTTTCGGGCGTTCGTCTATCATCAGGATGTTTTCGACAAAGAGTGTAATAACATAGACTTGCACAGAGCAAATTCAGTTGATACACTCAGTTGTGTTTTATGCCGGTAATCAAACCAATCAGATATTCCCAATCAGGTTCTTAGGGAAGGGATTAGCTCAGTGGTAGCGGTCGGATACCCACGCGGAGCTCCTGGGTTGGAATCCAGTGCTACTCATAGTTTATACACATACTAAAGACCAGTGTATCAACTGAATTTGCTCTGGGCAAGGTCTATGTTATTACACTGTTTGACAAAAACATCTTGATGATGGGCTAACGCCCGAAACCAATCGGTGACACAAAAAGAAGCAAGCTATCACGGAAAATATTTCTGAAAATTTCTCAACCTTACTGAAAATATTTCTGATAAATTACTTTTAACGAGCATATTCTCAATGCTTTACTTCATAATTCGTATACGTTACTGACAGAAAGATGAGGAACAAATGGGATGTAAAAATCTAGGATGCATTCACTGGGAAGTATTTGGACTGACCAAGGGAAAATATATCTAGAAGCCTTGCATTACGTGAATCTTTAATCGAGGAAAAAGAAAGCCAAGTATCAACACTAAAAGCGAAAGTGTCGCGAGATAATATAGAAACAAGATCAAAAAACCAGTTTATAATAGATTTAGAAATATTCCGGTCTGACAAATACAAAATTATCCTCTCTTTTCCATTGTTTTCAATATTATATGAAATGGAATTGCAAAAAAGACATAACGTAAAGATGTAAGTAAAAAATGGACATAATAGTGTCGGGAGACAACTGTGGGCATCATGTAATGATATTGTGGCGATAATATCATTCATAAAACAACAACCAATCAGGTATTCCCAATCAGGTTTTTAGGGGAGGGTCAGGCTTCGTGGTAGTGGTCTGGCACCCGCGCGGAGATCCTGGGTTGGAGTCCAGAGCTACGCATAGTTTATACACAAAAAAGGACTAGTGATTTCGAGCATTTAAAGATGCATAAATGGCCTTTTAATAATTTCTGCTTTTTTTTTTGACTGGCCGGCTAAACAGCAAATTTCGATACATATTAATTTTAGAGACAGAGGACTAGTTTTATTGAATTTTGCTTTAAATTCAGATTTCTAAATTAATACATATTAAATTGAAAAAAAAAACTACAAATAGATGAGTATTATTGTTTAAAAAATACTAATAATAAATTATCACAATATGTTGATAAACAGAAAAAAAAGAAAAAGTTACAGCCTGCTGAACCATGCAAGATTGCATACGGACAGGCACAAATACCCTTAAGGCAAACTAAAGGTAAAACTTGGACATCCTTATAATAGAAAAAATAATTAATATAATATTATGCTCCCTGGCTTTATTCCCCGGTTGAAAAGTAGATGATCAATTTAGGTAGCCCAAACTTTTCAAAATGATTAGTATTTCTAAGAGTTTAGATTAGTTTCTTGTACAGTAGGATAGACGTTGATATTAATTAAAGAAGTCCTTGGAATTGGAAGACTTAAAGATGACGTCTAGTTTTGCTTCGGGCAAATTTCTTTAACCAGATTTCATTCTCTTAAGATTATTTACAACAAATTATATATTGTATGTATAGAAATTGTTTATATACATTCTGTTTTCATTTAAAACATGAGTGACGCTTTTTATAAACAAAAATAATCATTCCACAAGTATATTATTTTACTAGAAATTATTTATAAATAAGTAGGCAAATGTAATGTGCATAATATTCAAAAACAACAAATGGAACATTTATTAAAGCCTAGAAACAAATATAAAAGAATATGCAAACAAATCTTTAATTATTTTCAATTCTTGAAAGTACAGCATTTGGTCTATCTACAAATTAGTCTTCTGATTGATAAAATTATTTTACATCTTCAAAATAAAACCGGTCCCCACTTCCTGAAAATCAATTTTAAAATATGTTTGTTTGTATTGCAGTAAGCAGAATATACGGACTGTTTTTTAATATAACCAAATAATATCTGGTATTTTTCCGTCATAGCATGAATATTTCTAATATTCCTGACCGGTTTCGTAATATCATAACCTCCCCACATATATACAATCAACAAATGTGAGTGTAATAACAGAAACATTAAGTTGAAGTGAGCTGTCTAAACGAACTTGGTGAATTTGCTCTGACGATGGATTAAAATCCGAAACCGGTCAGGAACAATATAAATATGCATGCAGCGACGGATAAAATACCAGAAGGATCCATCTACATATTCAATAATCAAATAATGTTAATAAATTATGTCTATTGTAAGGAATAAAATTAATTATTTGAATATATATTTATATAAGGTGACAATTTCAACATGTTCCATCCACTCGTTTTGGAAAGTATATTGGATAGAAAAAAAATAATACAAAAGATACCCTCCATAATTTTTTCAAGGTTTCCTAAGATGTGATCAAAAATTTTTTTTTTAAGTCGCGAAAATAAGAGGTTTTGAAACAACTTTCTTATTTAAAATTAGACCACATATTTTTATTTTTTTTTAACAGATTCTTAAAGTAGAATTTTTTCCTGAAAAATAGTTGTCGAACGAGAAAAATCCATTGAATATTCGTTGAGATATACAATTTTGAATGAAGAGTAATTCACTTGCCCATTATTCCTCGTTACTATTATTCCATATTATTTTTTTGAGTTTACCGTCAAATAAGGCAAAAATATATTTTGAATTGATTGTGAATTGTGTTAATTTACATGTTGTGTAAATCCAGATGTTACATATCGGACACGGAGTCAGAAAATGATTGCGATAAAAGTGTGTTGCGGCTTAATAGGGGATGAACTTGTAGGTCGCTATTTTTACAGTGAAATACTGAACGCTGACAAGCTTTTTTCATTTCTTAAGCAAAGTTCTCGCAAATATGCTTGAAACATCCCACTACGCCGGAAAATGATGTACTTGCAGCAAGATGGATGCCCAGCTCATAATGCGAGGATATTAAGGCGTTATCTAGTTCGCACATACCAGGTTAAATAGAAAGGCACGCACGGTCCTATTCAGTGACACACTCCTCTGGATTACTTCCTTCTGGAGATAACCAAAATATAAGGTTTATGGTAAGTTAAACCCTATCACAACTTTAGAAAAACCTAGAGCAGTGATGGCGAACCTATGACACGCGTGTCAGTGCTGACACGCGAGCTCATTTTTGGTGACACGCATCTTCAAAGATAAAAAATTTCATAATTCAAAAAAATCTTTTTTTTCCCGATAATGTAGCACATATAGTTAGCAACTCTCTCTGCTTACTACTTATTTATGTTTAGTTTGTTTCATGGAAATTATAAATACCGATTAACATTTTTTTTAATTTTATCCCTGAAAAAGACAATAAATTTGAAACGTTTTGAAACGTTGGAAAATATTTAAAAAAAAGTGTACATTTTATTGACCGCTCCTCGAGATCTCCTTTAGTTGTTTTGCTAACAGTTTTTTCATCCACATATTTTTGTGAGACATTGTTCTCAGCATTAAATAATATTAAGACAAACAAATGGAATCGGTTAACAGATGAAGTCAGTGGCGCTTGTTTAGCCTTGAAATGTACCAGGTATAAAACCGAAACAGAAGATTTAGCAGACAAACTTCAGCACCAAAAAAGTCATCAGAGACATTTTCCGCAGTAGCCTGCTTCATTTTGTAGTCACCGACCGGTGACGGGCGTTCGCCCATCTTCAGGATGCGTTTTTCAGACAGTGTGACAACACCGACATGCACAGAGCAAACTTAGTTTTCACACTCAAGTTTGCTCTGTACAAGTCTGTGTTGTCGCACTGTCTGAAAAACGCATCCTGAAGATGGACGAACGCCCGAAACCGGTTGATGACCACAAAATGAAGCTGGCTACCACGGAAAATGTCTCTGATGTTTTCCAGCTCTGCGGAACCAACCACCACACCAAAAAAAGTCACTAATTTTCCATATATATTTATTTTCTAATTGTATAAATTTATATTGTTTTTCTGTTTTTGTTCAATTATATTTTATATATATATTACTTGATTTTGTATGTTAAGTGTCAATGAAATATGTAAGACAAGTCTCTAAATGTAAACTATTGGTTTCATAATTTTGGCTTTTGTATTTTAAATGGCATTAAACAAATAATTAACTTGATGAGTGACACGCCACGAGAATTATGTTTCTATTTTTCAAAATTTTGACACACCGAGCTCAAAAGGTTCGCCATCACTGACCTAGAGAAAGAATTTGTGAAACCTGTGAAGAAATCCGTCCTGATTTTGTAATGAGTGCAGTCAATAAAAACTGGACATCCATCTTGCTATTTATGCTTTTTTTTTTACTGAAGGTGCTAATATGAATATGTTTTTGCCTAATTTGACTATAAACTCAAAAACAATATGGAATATGTTGAAAGTGTGGGTGGGTCCGCAATGGTGGATAACTTCTGGTATTTTATCCGTCATAGCATGCATATTGATTATGTCCTTGACTGGTTTCGGATTTTCATCCGTCAGAGGAAATTCACTAAGTTCTTGTAGAGAATTCACTTCACCGTTATGTTTCTGTTACGCTCACACTTGTTGGTTGTATATATGTGGGGAGGTTATAAGGTTATGTTACTATGTGTGTCTGTTTCATGACAAAGTGGAATTATTATAAATTATGATTAGACATTAGAAAATAGTGCACAATAAATAGCAAGTTTTGAAGAATAGTTATAAAGTATTCTTCAAAACATGCTATTTATTGTACACTATTTTCTAATGTCTAATCATAATTTATAATAATTCCACTTTGTCATGAAACAGACACACATAGTAACATAACCTTATAACCTCCCCACATATATATAGAACCAACAAATGTGAGTGTAACAGAAATATTACGTTGAAGTGAACTCTCTACACGAACTTGGTGATCTTGGAATGAAACCTACTATGGATGAAAATCCGAAACCGGTCAGGAACATAATCAATATGCATGCTAGGACGACGAATAATTCAGACATTAAGGAATACCTATAACCAGAAGGGAGATAATTTCTCTATATTAAAAAGTGAATATCTCAGCCAATATTCAACAGAATTTTCTTATTCAATAAGCATTTTTTTATGAAAATAAAGCAAATATCTAATTTGAAAATTCGTTAAAAAAAGTATGTGGTCTAATTTAAAATAAGAAAAATAATTGATCACATCTTTCAAATCATTGAAACAAATTAAGTAGGGAATCTTTCGGAATTTTTTCCTATCTGAAATACTTTCCAAAATTTTTGGGTTGTGCATGTTAAAGCTATCACCCTATAATAAAAAATCTGGTGTGAAACACTCACACAACTTTCTCTTAATCCAGTTCTCAAAATTATAATTGACAAATGTTATAGTTAGCGTACCAAATTTAATGAAATTCGTCGAAAACTGAAAAAACTGTTCAGTAAAAGCGCACTAAAGTTCCGGTTTACTAATTTTCTTGAAACTTGTAATTTTGGCCATCTATTTCTAATTTAATTTTGTTTGGATGATAGAATTGTATAATCAACTGTGATAGCATTTTAAAGAAAAACATAACCCCCCTCCCTAAAAGTGCCCTTAAATGAATTTTCCCAGAGAAATGTTTCAATTACAAGTTGTACCCCTTTGTATGTGTAGTTGATGTAACAAGTTTGAAGAAAATCGTTGGAGCATTTTTTGAGAAAATTGTAAAAAAGTAAAAAAATTACCTAGTAAAGTGGTACTTCCGGTTGTGGAATTTTGACAGATAATGTACTGTCAGATTCCATGGTGATACCTATACGGAATATCAAGTTTCAACTTTCTACGATTTTTTGTTTTTGAGCTATGCTGTTCACATATATACATACATACACACAGACAGAGAGACACACACACACAGACTATTTGCTTAAAACCACTTTTTGGACCTAGGGGACCTCAAAACGGATATTTCCGGTGAAAACTCGATATCGAAAATTTGACACGGTTACAATACTTCCTCTTACTAGGGGGTAAGAGAAAGTAATATTATCTAGTCACAAAGATATAATAGCCATACAATTTATCAAAATCATTCTTACTAGATTTTCCGGTATTTAAATGCCTAACATGATGTATAATATTAAACATATCAATAAGCCACAATACATTTAGTAACCTCACTATACCATACTGCTGACCCTTAAGTATATGTCCAGATCATTTATTACAATCATAATTTATAAATCATTTAAAATTACATTTAAATGCTTAAAATGATGATGATCTTGCGAACAACCAGCCACACGTGCACAACTCCTCACATAATGTATAATTCTTAGCCCTATTAATACCTCTCCTTATCCGGTAAAATCGGCGACGATAGTAAGTCCGACGATAAAGGCGAGGATGGTACAAAAAAGACATCCCGACTAGTAATAGTAGAAGAACACTCGCCTACCGATACTTGGGATAAAAACGCCTTCAGGGCTGCCTGACTGTCGGAGTAAATGGCCACTCTTCTACCCACTATCCTTTGCCTTATAATCTCCCTAGCGCAGAGTTATAACGCCACCACTTCAGCCTGAAAGACCGTGGCGTACTTCCCTAGGCTGGCCTTAATTTTAACTTTGGGCCTGCCCCCCTAGAGACCCCAGCTCCGACCCCAGTCGGAGTTTTGGATCCATCTGTGTACCAGATCGAGTTACCAAACAGGGGTGGGTCACAGCCCCATTCGCCTCTGCTTGGTATAACAATATGGAAGTTCCTTGCGAAAAAATACCTAGGAACCATCCTATCAGTTGGCATTCTTCCCAAGAAGATGGTCCGCCTTGATTTCCTCGATCAACCTCTGGTTATTACAATCATGCCTAGAGGTGATGGGAGGCGGCCTCTGCAGGAGCCTATGTATTCCCATTCTGGCTTCGCCTAGAACGAGAATGTATAATGGTGGCAGATTTAGGAGGACTTCCAACGCCGCAGTCTGGATGGTTTTCATGGCCCCCATGTAAAAGTTTTCATGGCCCCGGTCAAAAGTAACACCAAGGTACTTAGCCTCCATCGCAAATGGAATCGGAGTGTGCCCAAGTAATGGTGGCCTAAGGCCTTCCAACTTGTGGCGCAATCTGAAAGGAACTATTACGGTTTTATGGGGGTTTATGGACAAGTCCTCCTCCCTACACCAGTTCTTGGCCAGGTTTAGAGCTGCTTGCACATCCCGACTAGTAATAGTAGAAGAACACTCGCCTATCGATACATGAAAAAAAAAACGCAAATCCGCTATAATAAGGCTAAAGGAAAATCCGGCAAATAGGCATATGCGTATGCATGTACGTCCTTCAGTTTCTCAATAATAATAATAATAATAATAATAATAAAGCATCAAACTCAAAACGTAATTATATTTTTTTTATATATAAATATATAAATCTTAGTTATTTATGAAGAATTTAATGTTTTTATAGTGTGTGTGGGGGGGGGGCAGTTTACCAGTTAAGTAATGTTAGACTGTGAGATGTCACTAATATCTACCTGCCTTAATACCTGATTACCCTATAACTTCTACATCTAGCCACACACGGGTAAAACGGGCAATTATCTTGCTGACTATATTGTCCGTCCAGCAAACTAACATCGCCTCCAGCAATATGTCTCTTTCCTCTACCTTTTTATATTCTCCATCTTTCTTCACTGGTAGACTTCTTTTTTTTTTCTGGTTGTTCTTACTGTAACACGGAAACTTCTTTCATCTTGAACATGTATGTGTGTGTGTATGTTATTTTGTTCTTTATACTCTAGATAAAGTATAAACTTTAATTTCTGTTCTTATTTTTAAAAAAAAATCATAAAATAAAAAAATAAAAATCAATTATATAAATGCTAAAAGTCAGTATGAAATGAAATAGTAAGAATAAAATAAAATTAAAATGTACAATAAATTGGAATTTATTACTGACAACATTTCTTGTTTTACAAATTATTATTTATTAATTCACTGTATAGGTAGTTTCGACCCAATGGCATAATCTTCGGGCTAATATTTACATTTAGTTTGTATCAATTGTTTGTTGTTGGAAAAAAAAAATCTGTATTTAAATTCTATTCTTTATCGAAACATTCTTTAAATTATTTAAATTTTAAGAACATGTAGACATTATGGAAGAAGTTTGTTTAAAAGAGTGACGAACTTTTAAAAAATAAATAATTTACATGTATTACATATTCTTAGTAATAAATCAATCAATAACTGAAGAAGACATGAAGTTTTTTCATAACTGGTTTGATGTATTATTAAGAAGGCAAGGGAATAAAAATTTTGAAAACTCTTAAGACAAAAAACTTCTACGATCAACTTTTTACTTTTGAAAGATGCTGAAGATGAGAAAGAGGTAATAGAGGTTAGAGTGGCCAAGAGAAAAATGATGTTGTTGGCTAGTGCTGTAGAATGGTAGCGTTGGCTGATGTAAGTCACTTTAAGTTCGTTCTAACAGCCGATTAGCTAGTGTGACTAACTTGGTGAAAACTCTCTGGCCTGTAGAAGTATGTGTTTTTGGCAAAAATTTGGGGCTGAGACGTTTGCCGTTGTTACAAGCAGTTTGAATAACTCTTTAAGAGCTTTGTTTTAGACTCACAGTAAGCTCTTGGAATGCTTGTCTGGCTGATTTCTTTTTGGTAACTTGTTTAGACTTCTTAAAGTTTTTTTTAGCTCTTTAAAATGTTAACCCTTCAATATTGATCTTGTGACTTGCTAAAGCCCTCAGATGGCCGCGCATACAACCAGTTTCTTCTAACCTCAGTTGTAGCCTATTCATCCATATAATACTATGGAGAGACAGAGGAAGAAATGTGTAGTTCAATGCGCCTGGAAGGCACAATGCTATCATTTGATAAGGCTAGTATCAGAAACCAGCAACGGAATTTGTCATACCGAGCAGAGGCGAATGGGGCTGCGACCCACCCCTGTTCGGTAACTCGATCTGGTATACAGATGGATCCAAAACTCCGACTGGGGTCGGAGCTGGGGTCTACGGGGGCAGGCCTAAAGTTAAAATTAAGGCCAGCCTAGGGAAGTACGCCACGGTCTTTCAGGCTGAAGTCGTGGCGTTACAACTCTGCTAGGGAGATTATAAGGCAAAGGATAGTGGGTAGAAGAGTGGCCATATACTCCGACAGTCAGGCAGCCCTGAAGGCACTTTCCTCACACCAAATAGTCTCAAGACTGGTGTGGGACTGCCTACTTGCCCTCACCGAGGTGGGTACTCGGAATAAACTGACACTCGCCTGGGTGCCGGGACATGCGGGGCTTCTGGGCAATGAGAGGGCAGATGCCCTAGCGAGGGAGGGTTCGCAGGATACCTTTATAGGCCCCGAACCCTTCTGCGGCTTGTCCAGGAGTCTCAACCAAACTTCTATCAGGGGTTTGGTAGAAGAACAGCGTCTGCGTTGGTGGGAGGGAACACCAGGACAGAGGCAGGCAAAGCTCTTCATTAAAAGACATTTGCCTAAATTTACCAAAGACCTACTTGAGCCAGACCCGAAGGGATATAAGGTTAATTGTGGGCATGGTCTATTCTACTAACAGGGCATTGTAGGCTGAATAGACACATGCATCATCTACAACTTGCGGATAATGCGGTATGCCGATTCTGCAAGGTAGAGGAGGAGACCCCGGCGCACATCCTTTGTGAGTGCGCCGGCCTGGCGAAGATTAGGTTTCTTCAATTGGGGATGGGCAATCCCAGAGCCGCTCTTAGCTTTACCAGGATGATTAGGAAGGCAAAGCTGGGGGCTGCTCTGTAACTTAAGGGGATCCACAATAGACCTCAATTTGTAGGTCGCAGTGGAAAGAGGCCCCCCCCGCTTGTATTCTATTCATATTGAAACCAGCAATGATTCCAGAAATGGACACCAGCGATTGGGTGACAGAATTCCTCAAGATTACATATTTTCATGATTTTTTCAATTATTGTCTGTTAGACTTTGACTTTTTCATTAACAGAATAAACAATTTGTGTAAAAACATACTTTTTCTTCCATTTATTGTTTTTATAACTAAGAATCTGTTGTAATTGCAAATTAAATTATTCTAAAAAAGCTCCTCAAACGTTTAATCGTTAAAACTTCTCCCATATTATAATATAAATAATTATAACAGTGTCCAACCCGAACAGTGGGCTGTAGAGGCACCTAGAACGAAAAAAATCTAAGGGGTAGCATTGGACTCGAACCCGGAACATCCGCGTGCGAGTCAACGCGTTGCCACTGAGCTAAACCTTTCCCTGTAAATTGTTTGATGATTATTAGATTCTTGTTAGTTAATCTGACTAATATACATTTTTCCACCAACCCTGCCAGATCATATATGACTGCGCGTTCGAATCCAATTCGTACTGTAACTTAGTTTCGTACTATTTTTGCCTTTACTTTGGACGCCTTGTACTGCTTTTTAGATTATTTTAATTTTGTTTTATCTTTATGAATTGTTATTTCCAGCTCTGCTTTATCCTTTCTATTGAATTTTCAAAAAAAAAAATAATTAAAAAGGGAGGTCGGGGGCTGCCAGCCAAGAGCTGCTAATAATGATAACACAGATATCAGTAAAGAAAAAAAATTATCAGAATTTTTGCCAAATCAGATTCTGCTCGTCCGTTGAGGTTGATCCCAATGTCAGGATATTTCAAACAACCGTTTGGGACTTACATAGAAGGTCGGTTTGTTAATCTGGCAAAGGCTTTACTTTTAATCAGTGAGACATTTTCCGTGGTAGTCACAAAATGTGACCACATCCTTCAATGGAAAAAAATTCAAAATAATAACCGCAAAATGAAGCAAGTTACAACGGAAAATGTCACTGATGCTTTCCAGCTCTCCGGAACCAACCACCACAAAACAATAATATTGAAAAGAAGGAGGGCCACCAAAGAACAATGGTTCTATCCGACAGTTACTAAAATACATTTGTGTCTGTATACATTATGTGTATGGCAAAATGATTCAAAAATGAGGAAGATACAGGAAAAAAATAAATTCATAGATATTCCTTCCGCTGATATTAATTTTGGAATTAGCTAGACGTCACCAAAGGAACATTATCCTTCCTTAATAAAATATTCTTCTCCAATCCATTAAAAAAAAAATTCCGATTGACACTATTACGAAAGAATATAATATGCGATTATTACAAAATCATGAACTAATTATATGACCTGTAAAAGATGTATGATAGATATAAAAATGTTGAATCTCCTACGCCAAAATGTAAAGTTTGTCACGTTTTCTCATGACTGGTTGTGACTTTTTATTCCATTGTTCTTTTTTAGTTGTGACCCAATATGCTGTTTTGTTTTTGTTTTTTTTTATTATTTGGGCTAGTAAAAATATGTTGCAAAGTTATAAAAACAAATTTTTGTATATTAATAACTAATAAATGTTATCAAATGATTGGACTGTTTAGTTACAGTATATTTGTAAATTGTTATTGGTTCTTGTATTGCAATATAATTTGTTAGATTAAGAGTTACTTTCAAAGTTTATCACTTTTTTTTTGTCTTACATGTGATGTACCTATTCAGTTTTTTAATGAATTGGTTAACCTACTTTTACTTTTTCTTAATGCCATAAGAATACTGTGATCTAGTCAAATTTTCGAGTGTGTTTTCACCAGAAATGCAAGTCTTTAAATAAGCCGAATATGAAGAGAAATGTTCAGCAAATTTTTCTCACTCTATCATTCTCTCACTCTCTCTTTTATAATGGAGTTGTTGAAGAGAGAAATTCGGTTTGATTAAATGAACGAGATATGAAGACACTAATATAATGTAGCTAAGTTACACTAACTGCACTAGACTTTATAATGAAAATGATAGAATGAATGGTGAGAGTAAAGATATGACACGATGCGATGTACAGTTGTAAGGTTGTATCTGATAGATCCTCTAGAGAGATTCCCATTGGCTTATATACACAGGTTCTCCCAATCTAGCCTGCCTAAGTTAGAGAGTAGTCTCTGTTAACCAGAGAGGGCCTATCTTCTCTCTGCTGTATCTTGGCGGTACTATTACATTATAAAAGATACAGCAGAGAAAAGAGAGGCCCTCTCTGGTTAACAGAAACTATTCTCTGCTGTATCTTTGCGGTACTATTATACTTTGTATGAATGTGTGTATTCGTGCGGTGTGTTAATAAAATATCTCAATACAAAAAAAAAACAAAGTTTTAAACTTTACATTACGTTTAGATACCTACTACCACTGCACCACAAAGATATCGGTTAAAGTCCATTAACAGAACGTACGTCTTTTCTGAAGTAAGATTTTCATGATAATCTCGAAAAATGTATCTATCATTTTCTTTAAAATCTGTTTACTTACTGTACACATAATAGCCAATCACTTTATTTGAAATATTTGTCCAATGAAATTGATTTTTGATGATTAAAATTTGGTAATCTTTGATGATATTTGGTAAACTGAAAACCTAAGCCTTCTTAAGTGCAATGTCAGTGCCTCTTCTAGTTATACAATAATTAAACTACATTAAATCAGATTGCTAGAACACTAATGTTGAGGAAAGCCAGGTAACCGGAAATGCAAATTTTCCCAGTAAGTTCCCAGCATTATCGATATTTTGTCGATAATAACTCCTACGTTTTGCTTTAGAGCTGAAATCCTAATTCCTCCTATGTATTCAAATATACATTATATTTTTATATATTTTTTTTTTACGGAGGGGGGAAAATGCCTACGAACAAAGTGTGGGGCTTCCACCCACTAAAAAATCCCCTCCCTCACAGGCACTTGTCCACCCCGGAACTGCTTATGGTACTACTTCGGGGTGGTGCCTCGTAATGCCACTACGGGCTGCCTCCGGCCTAGCTGGACCCCGTCCTCGGGAGGTCGAGGTGTCTACTCATTTCGCCTATCTTCATCCGCAGGACCGTCCGGACAAAGGTAGCCACCCAGTCCCAACGATCCGCTCCGGCGAGCATGGCCCTCACCACCGTATCCGGGGAGATCCTCCCGATTTCCGCTTCCAATCTCCGCCGTTCTCGGTCCCATCTGCCGCACCTAAAAAAAAGTATGAAAAGCATCGTCTCTTTCTCCATCCCCGTAGATGCACGACGGGTCTCCCACTTTCCCCACCCTCCACAGGTACGCGGCAAAACAGCCATGTCCTGTGAGAAATTGGGTGAGGAAGTAGTCGACCTCGCCATGCCGCCTACTTACCCATTCCAACAGACTGGGGATAAGCTTCGCGGTCCACCTACCGCGGTGCTCATTCTCCCAACGCTCCTGCCACCTTTGCAGTGTGGCCCGTCTGGCCCTCAGCCTGGCATCTGCTTCGACTGGCTCTCCCTTCCTCTTCCAAACCTCCTGTCTCTCCCTGGCCTGAAGGTCAATCGGGATCACCCCTGCGATCACTAGGACAGCCGGCTCAGATACCGTCCGGTACGCGCTGGCTATCCTAAGCGCCCCCCTCCTTTGTACCGCGGCCATACGTCTCCGGTGTCTCGCCTTTGTAAGAGCGCTAGCCCAGATCTCACATCCATACAGGAGGACGGAGTCTGCGAATGACATAAGGAGCCGGCGTCTGCTGGCCCTCGGTCTTCCTACGTTCGCCATCAACCTGCTCAGACTCATAACCACCTTCGCCGCTTTCTCCGAAGAGCGCCGCACCTGCTCCCAAAACGTCAGTTTTGCATCTAGATGCACCCCTAAGTACTTGACTTAGGTAATATTATATATATTATTATTATTATTATTTTTTTTTATTTTTTTTAAGGCGCGTCAACATCTATGGCTATTGGCGCCCTTAGCATTTTCAGTACACTGCCGGCCTCTAGACAGCGTTCTCTCGTTACAGATAACACTACAACAGTGTTATGTAGAAGTCCGGGCAATGGACAGTGATCTGTAGAAGCTTCTAGGAAGAAAAAAATTGAAAAGCAGTCTGCTGGACTCAAACCCTGGACCTCCGCATTGCTAGCCCCACCACGCTACCACTGAGCTAATCTCTTCGCTATATTTAAATATTTATTTCTGTTACAGTCTGCTTCATTTTATGGTCGTTGACCGGTTTCGTGCAACCATTTTCAGGATGTGCTAATAAACAATTATAGTGTTACAGGCTTGCACAGGTTGCATAACTTGAGTTTCCCTGTTACAGAAGTTCCGGGGATCTGTAAGATAAACTTAACTTTAAACTATCATTACAAGCAAAACTTAACCAAATGGTCTTCAATGTAATTACATTACTGTCCAATGAAAACCTACACGAAACCTAAGAAACAAATTTTTAGCATTAGATTTTCAGAATACGTCTGTTGTGGAATTATTAACAAACCACTTATCGGAACTTTTGTAATGGAGGATCGTTAAACAGGTGATAATTATCATCATGTTTTATACAAGAACTGGCCCTTCTTATGGAGTATGTTCCTCTTGCCATAGAGTACATATGGGATTCAGCAGGGCATCGCGACAGCTCATTTTGATAGGACAGTAACTTAATTTTTAAATAGTTCTTACCGCAATCGTTGAATCGGAAGAGGTAGTTTAGTTGCCTCCAGGTTTCCTAATCTAACATCTCTCGTCTACTTTCTTTCGAGGCACAAGAAGTCTTTAGTGAATACTGAAAAATCAAACTGTACAGATCAAGTCATAACCAAAATTAAAAATGTTGCATCGAGCATAAGAAATTCTCTTGACACCTTAGAGCAAGCTGTTAGATCACTTTTACGCAGAACTTGACTTAGTATTGCAGCTGGAAGTGATATTTTGAAAAGGATTTGTAAAAATAAACTTGTTTAAAAAGTTTTATTTTAAAACAATGCTTCTTTATTAATTTCAGCTGACCAGCTTTTAAGTGACTGCACTTCAGATGGGAAGCATATTCCAACCCATTTTGTTAGATATTGTTGATTCAAAATGATTTTGATAATACGTCCCTAAGCTGTGGACCTCGAGTCAAAAGATATCCTGTATATAAATGTAATATAATGCTAAGAAGTGTAATTAGCAGTGCTTTATTAGTGTGAATTCATTTATAAGCATGTATGTATTTATTAGCATCAATGTAATTTTTAGGGTTTATATTTCTATGAACGTGGATACATTTTTGTACATGTTATGTACAATGTTTTTAGATGTGTATGATGTATATCAGTGTCTCTTTCGATCTATGTATTTATGTCTTTAGATGTATTTTATTTTGAAAAATTAGGAATAGTTACAGTGTAATTTACTCTACATTCATAGAGTATAATTTGAGGGGAGGAATATTTATTAAAGAATTGCCCCTATAAGCAAATAGCCATCAGATAAGAAATAAAATAATAAATGGATTGAGAACATATGATAGATATTAAGTCCAACTTTAGAATGTACGTACGTAGTAAAAAAAACAGCAAATTGTAACATGTACATATTTAAATAAAATATTTATTATGTAAAGTTAATTTTTATAAAGTAAATACAGGGAACAAAGTAATATTTACTTATCGTTCCCAAGCCATGTGATAATAAAACGGATGACACAACTAAGTTTCAGCACTTTGGAATCCATTACCGAACTTGTGGGACTTGTTCGATAAATTGAATTGTCACCATATCGTGATGGACAAAAAAAAATACTGTGTTAAATTTCATAAAATTAAAGAAGAACCTGTGTCATATGAACCTGTGTAGAGCCTGTCATTCGAGGGGAATAAAGACTGAGAAGCGCTAATTATTGCAGTTGTGTAGGCAACCTCCGAGAAAAAAATTGTTAAAACAACTAAACATGTAGTAAAAATACCAAGTTTGAAGAAGATTTGTCAATTACAATTATAAAATCATTATAATAATTGTAGTAAGCAGTGCTGTCCATAGATTATCTTTTGCTATGGTGGGCAGTGAGGTCTGTAACAAGAGAACATTCTCCGGTGTTGGATGGACCTCAGATATTGACGCGCCTTAAATTTAAATACACATACATACATAATCCGTCCTCTTCTACCGCCTAGACAGTGTAGAGGCCTTGCATATACTTTTCCATTCGTCCCTGTTCCTGGCAAGTTCCTTTCCTTTTCGCCATTCTATTCCTTTTTCCTGTAGGCTTTCCCGTATTTCTTCTTCCCAAGTTCTTCTACGGCGACCTCGACGTCTTTTCCCTTCTGTTCTTACCTCGTATACTAATTTGGCAACTCTATTGTCCTCCATTCTCATAAGATGTCCGTACCAGCGGAGTTGGTTTCTTTTTATTATATCTATGGAAGGTTCTACACCTGTATCTTTCCTCACTGTTATATTTCTTATCCTATCTCTTCTCGTCTTCCCTAAAATCTTCCTTAAATATCGCATTTCCATCGCTTGGATTTTGCTCTCTAACTTTTTTGATAGGGTCCACGATTCACTTGAGTAGGATATGATTGGTAAAAATACCGTTTTGTACACAGTGACCTTGGCCCGCATAGAGACTTCCTTCTTCCCTATGAAGCTGTTTCTGATTGCGTGAAAAAATCTTCCTGCTGCACCTATTCTTTCTTTTATTTCATCTTCCATTCTTCCTTCTTCATTTAGGTGGGCACCTAGATACTTGAAATTTTTCACCTGCTCCAGCACAGTTCCTTTAACTTTTATCTGTATTCTCTTTTCTCTTTCACCAATTACCATAGTTTTAGATTTATCTACATTTATTTCCATTTTCTTTTCTCCTCCTTTGTCAGGACTTTCATGTTAAACTGGAGATTCTTAACCGAGTCCGCTGCCAACAAAATATCATCGGCGTATGCCAGGATGCTGAACCCTATCCGCTGGAGGTTCCTGTAACCAATATGCAGCTTTTTCAATCTTTTTTCGCAGTTCTTAATGATTTCATCCATTATTAAAATAAAAAGTGATGGGCTTAGGATACATCCTTGCTTGACACCTAAATAATAATAATAATAATATCTGTAAAAAAAAAATGTGTTTCGCAGCAGATATAACATCTTTCCTAAAAGAATCGTAATTACTTTTCTTCTCGATTTAATTTTTTAAAGAAGCGAAACTTGTCTAAAATGTAAATTCTATATTTCAGGACTGTAGAAAGTTGATTGCAGACAATTTCCTTTTATGAAAAAATTAGCTCAATGAAATATATAAAATATTAATAAGTATTTTAAAAGGTAAAAAAAAAATAAAAAAGTGTCTTATTATAATTGCAGTAATTATAGTTAAAAAATTATAATATGAATGTATTAAAACATTCACATGAAACTGACATAATACATAATAGTGTAGAAGCTTATTACTTGGGAATATTTTATTAAAGTTAAAACCGTGTTAAAACAGGATACCATGAATGTAAGTAAGTTAGATAAAGATCGGGGTAAAGCCACTAAGAAATTATAGGAGAAAATCGCCGACAATGTGATGTGAAGATGAGGCCCAAGGGAAATAATGCCAGAGGGTGCGAGTGATCTTCGTCTTGTAACTTCTACATACATCACTAAACTGGAGAAGTATATTCCGTGACGGACACTCGTCGACTCGCTGTGTACGTACCTTCTGCATTACAAACCACTACATAATAACTATTGTCCACACAACACTCTCTCCATCTATATTATATTATATACATGTATACACTATTTTACTGACGTATTCGGGATATTAAAGGCTTCTTTATATATACTTGTATATATATTATTTATTATTTTTATTTGAAAAGGAAAAAAAACAACTTTTCTTTAATAATTTATTTTGATCCAAGGAAATATGCTAGGACGATCAGGAAGCATTCATTTCAGTTGCAAGATTCATTTATCTTTTTTAAAAAAAATAATAACAATGGTTTCAAGGCATATATAGAACATTTTGTATAGTATGTAAATTCAATAAGAAGCGTTTACGCGATTCGCACAATGCTGACCTGGATTAGCGCCGCCTAAATGTATACGTGAGAGATGCACTCGCGCAGAGCCCCGAGCTCAAGAGGGCCTCACCCCGGACTTATAAACAAGAAAAATAGATAAGAAACTAAAAATGATGCATAATAATAACAACCAGTATTTTGCTAAGTTAGGAAATTCAGAAATAACTGCTAATGTTTTGATGTCCGTTACGACCGCTATATTTGATATTTTAAAATGGTTGTTGAGGTTGGGTCACCAAAAAAAAAACAAACTTGCAATTCAAAAATAAGGAATACACAAAAATATAAAATAAAAAAGTATAAACTAAATAAATCAATAAAATGTATTATATATAGCAAATTGAATTTTGAAAAAAATTAGAATTAAACTACATCTAACTATTAAAATTAGGAAGGGATTACCTTAGTGATAGTGCGCTGGACTACCAACGCGGAGATCCCGGAATTGAATCCAGCCGTGCTATCCTTAGATTTTCTCTTCCTAGGAGCCTCTACAGCTCACTGTCCGGTGAAGACAGTTACTAGCTGTAACGAGAGAACACTGTCCGGAGGCCGGCAGTGCACTGAAAAGGCTCCAGGCGCAAATGACCACAGACGCCTTAAATATAAAAATAAAATACTTTTAAAATTAAAAAAAAAAAAATGTGGTAAATAAAACTGTGAAAAATATGGAAATCTAACAGATACTTTTTTAAAAAATTATTAATCGCATTTATTTTTGGTAATCTACTATCTGACATATTTTCCTTCTGACAGAATGTTGAAGACTTTTGTTTTCGAATATTCTTACAGAGTTAGGTTAACTTCTAAGGAAGATTGGGTCCTTCTGGTGTGATACCTGATAATTACCTCCGGTGTTACACGAACGGTTCCAGAATGGATGGTAAGTCTGGAGCTGCTACGGTCTATTTTGAGACCGGAGATCATTTGGCAGTATCTCTTGGTGAATGAACCACAATTTTCCAGACTGAGGTTTATGCAATTCTTTGTTGTATCTTGGATGAGAGGGTACTTAACACTAACTTAAAAGGTGTTTGTATCTGCTCAGACAGCAAGGCTGCGCTGAAGGCGCTGAGTTCATGTGTTTTCACTTCCAGGTTGGTGTTAGAATGTTCTAAAAGACCGGAAGAGCTTTCTTCTCTGAAGGATGTGCTTCTAGTCTGGGTACCGGGTCACATGGGAATTATTGGGAATGAGGAGGTGGATAGATTTGCCAAATTAAGCGCCTCTCTCCCTT
>JAAEAF010011925.1:34056-74122 GCA_011037195.1 Triatoma infestans | reverse complement strand
GATTCAGACAAAAACACTCACCACTACACCAACTAAAAAGAGTCACAGAACACATTGTACACAATTTTGAGGAAAGAAAATACACGGCAGCAATATTTCTTGATGTAGCTGCTGCATTTGATACTGTTTGGCACTCTGGACTAATTTACAAACTTACAAACACAAACGCACCAACATACCTAACTCAAATAATAGGATCCTTCTTACAAGACAGAACATTCTAGGTAAGACTCAACAATTACATTCAGTACAGAAAGACAAATACTAGCGGGACTACCACAAGGGGCAATCATGAGCCCAATACTCTTCAACCTCTACTGCTCAGACATACCTGAACCTACTACAGCGACCTTAGCTACCTACGCGGACGATACCATGTTAGCCTCATCCAGTACAGACATTAACGAAAGCATTACTGACTTACAAACATCAATAGACTGTATATCTGGCTGGTTTCACCGATGGAAGCTAAAGTTAAACCCATCGAAATCTTCGCTCTCCGGCGGTTTCGGAATGAAGACCTTCGCCTACTAACACTTGGCAACCAGCAAATTCCCTGGAAACAAAAAGACCAAGGAGTGCGTTATCTGGGCGTAATCCTTGATACAAGACTCACCTGGAGACTACACATTAACACTAAACTGCAACAAGCATACACCCGACTGAAACAACTCTACCCACTCATTAACAGAAACACACCACTCAAACACTCCTGCACTACACTACTCTATAAAACTCTCCTTAGACCTCTCCTGACATACGCCTGTCCAGTTTGGATAACAGCTACCAACACACTGACAAAACGATTGCAGACTTTCAAAAACAAGGTACTGCGAATTGCACTCAACGCTCCCTGGTTTGTCAGAAACACACAAACACACAGAGAACTTGACATGCCAGATATATACACACATATGACTAAACTTACAGACAATTTCTTCCTAACGCTTCACACACTACCCTTAGCTTCACATTACCACATAGGCGAGCCTACTTCATCCAGACGATTAAAACCCAGACTGTATCAAGATCTCTGACAAAACTCATCTTTGTTTTATTGTTTCTTTATCTTTCAATAGCCCTATGTGTAAAGCTCTAAGCGAGCTGGCCCATAATAATTTGTAAATATAATAATTATAATAGAAAATTTTTATAATTATGTAAATCAACATTTTTTTTTTGAGGGAAGGGATTAACTAAGTGGTTAGCGCATTGGACTCCCACGCGAAGGCCCAGGTTCTAGTCCAGTGCTACCCTTAGATTTTTTTCTTCCTAGGAGCCTCTACAGCTCACTGTTCGGTGATGGACACTTTTGTCTGGAACGAGAGAACACTGTTCGGAAGCCGGCAGTGCACTGAGAACTCCGGGCGCTAATGACCATAGATGTTGACGCGCCTTAAATTAAAAAAAAAAATTATGATTTTTAAAAAAATCATGAAAAGATATTTTCGGCTGAAATGTATCCATTTTTTTTTTTTCCAGATTTCCATAATACGAAGAAGATAAATAAACAGAAATAGATACCAGAATTCCAAAATATGCTTTCAGGCAAAAATTTCTAGTTCGAAAACCGGTAGCGATTCACTTATTATGACAGGAAAACTTGTTTTTTATCATTTAAAAAAAAAAAAAAAAAAACAACCAGGACACCACAAACACTTTGTACTTCCAATAAAATATTTTTTTTTCTCTCTCTCTCCTCTCGTTGAATAATTTATTTGCAACTGTATAACAAATACAATAACCAAATGTGATAAACATTTAAACACGATGAATAATTACATGTGAACAAAATACCCAGTGGTATTATTACTTCGTGCCGTTGCGACTTAATTTAAAAGGTCATAAGGCCACAGACGCTTCCAGATGTCGGGATGGATTATTGGATAATGTTTGATTGGCAAGTTGTTGAACCAAAGGTTCATGATGATAGGACAAGTAGTTATGGAAATCTTTGATCGTGGAATGTTTTTCCGTTGTTTTTTTTGGATCGGACACAAATGGAATGGATAGGTTATTATATAAGATTTTATTGGATACCTAATAAAGAAGCATTGGTAATTTTTTGTAGGATTTTGAAGTGTAGGGATTGGATACGGTAAACGTTACAATATTTATCGCAAACCACTATTCCATTGATCCATAATGGCCGCACTAAAGTTTTGTACAATGTAAGTTTAGATCGTATGTTTAAAAATCTTGATAACATATGAAAAACGTCTGTTGGTTTCGATAAAAATTCCTATTTCTAAAATCTGACAAGATCGATAATAAAAGTAATTGTACTTCATTTCTCTTGGTGTTGGTAAAACTGCTGAATATAAGATATTTAATACGGATTAGTAAACGATCCCTAATTATAAGGACACACTGTGAAAACAAAACCTTTCAAATTAAAAATAAATAAAACGCATTTATAGGAATTCTCCTGACCATTTCAAATTAATAAACAACCATTTGAAATACGCACTATCATCTACTTAAATAATAAATAACTACAAAGTATAGCGGAAGTTTCACTAAACTGGTAAATTTTTCTTTCAAATTTGGTAAAATCTACTACCATAACAAATTTTGAAAAGTACTTTTTAGTCCCCTAAATACAAAAAACGTTTTGTGAAGTCACACAATACTTATTCCAAATATTCCCGTTTGTTCTAACTGAGAAATTTTCTTTAAACTGGTAAAGTTTTTAACTAAACATGTACTCGGAGTCTGAATTAGGTATGGGACATTGCATGGCAGCGCCCTTTATCACAATCCTTCCGCAAAATTAAAACGGGAATTTAAATTTCATCTAAACAGACACGTGCTAGATATTTAAGCTCCTACTTATCTAATGAGATTGAGTTTCAGCATGAATTGAGAAGTTATTATTAATTGATTCGGTGTGTAAATTGAAAAATATATATTTTTATATTTCCAAGGCATTGAGATTGAGAGAATTTATTTTAAATTTGTAATATCAAAGTTAACTGCAAAATATTATTTCTATTTTTGTACTTTTTGTCAGTTTATCTTATATTTCTATATGTAGTAAGCTGGAGCTAATGATAGCAGTTTTTTGTTTTGTTTTTCCTTTGTCTCCTTTTTTTTTTAACCATCTCATCTAATTGTCGAATATATTTGAGCTCCAATTAATCAATTATTATGTACAGTTGATATTATTATGAATTTCCTTTGTTTAAAATTTATTATTTTTATTTTTATTTTTCATATCATTATTAACTTGTACACTGCTCTCTATCTCTTATTTAGATGAATCTCTCTTGTAGTAATAATTCTATTTATTTAGAAGTAGGTTTTATTTTTGTTTTGCTTTTTGTTTCCTTTTTATTATTTACTCAATTTTCATCTTTCCTTTTCTTCATTCATTTCGATCATGTAAATTAATATTATCACTATGATTGTAATTTCTGTAATTGTAATTAGTGTAATTTGTACAAGGAATTTATTTTAGTTAATTAGTTATAATTTTTGGAATGCAGTCAGAATTCGATTGTATTTATTCAGTGTATGTCCAGTTTGAAAAGCCAACTCACTTGCTTAACAGGCTCATTAGTAACCTTATAGCAAATAAAGTTTGATTTGATTTGATCTAAACAGACACAGATCACTCAGAGCCATCCTAAAGACAATTTTTCCGGAAAACTGTTTCAAATAAAAGGGATAGTTGTTGTGGTGGTTGGTTCCGCAGAGCTGGAAAGCATCAAAGACATTTTCCGTGATAGCCTGCTTCATTTTGTGGTCATCGACCGGTTTCGGGCGTTCGCCCATCATCAGGATGTTTTTGTCAAAAACAATGTGAACATATACTTGCATAGAGCAAATTCAGTTGATACACTCTGTAACAAACAGTAACAAAAACTGTAACAAATACAGCTGAGTGTATCAGTTGAGTGAAAGTCTATGTTATTACACTGTCAACAAAAACATCCTGATGATGGGCGAACGCCCGAAACCGGTCGATGACCACAAAATGAAGCATGCTATGACGGAAAATGTCTCTGATAAAAGCGATAGCTTTGTATTTGCTGCAAATATTTCAATAAAAAAAAATCCGGAAAACTCAGTCCCCAATTCAGAAAAGTCGCACTTCTAGTTGATGGATCCCTTCATTGTCAAATATATGGCGGTGGTATTTAAATGGAATATCAAGTTTGATCTTCCTGTGACTTTTTTTGATCTTTTTTTTTTGAGATATTTTGTTTACATACATACATACATACACACACACACACACACACACACACACACACAAAAACCTTTCACCAATACATTTTTCTCAAACAGTAGTAAGAGAAAGTAGACATTTAAATCGACCTATTTTCATTTTCGTTGAAGTAAGAGGAAGGAAGTATTACAATCGTGTTGAATTTACGAAGTTTAGTCTTCACCAGAAATACATGATTTAATGTCCTCTGAGTATGAAAAAAACATTTTAACACATGACCCATCCGCGTACTTCCCAACACTAGCCTATTCGCCTATGCTGATGATACAGCAATCCCATCAACTTATACCGATCCCGTTCTTTTCAGGCGCTCCTTGCAAATCCATCTTTACTCATTTGAATCCTGGTTAACATAAAGAGAATAAAAATCAACCTTAATAAATCCCAATACACAGTTTTCACATTAAACAATAACGTACTCCCTCCTATCTCCTTGTTCAATACTCCTATTTCTCCCGCAAACCACGTTCGTTATTTTGCACTATACTTAGACAAGCGAGTCACATGGAATCCCCATACGAGACTTAAATGAATCACCCTCAACCAACGCTTCAGACTTTTGGCTAGACTTCTTGACAAACGCTCCAAACTAACAGTTCCTAACAAAAGACAACTTCACTGCTCGCTCCAATTTAGACATAAGGACTAGAACTGTACGGCACTGCTAAGCGTTCCAACCTCAATAGAATTCTAACCCTTCAGTCAAAAATCCGCTGGCGCATTGTCGACGCCCCTTTTTACGTCACCAACTGCACCATTCACAACGACCTGAAGATCCCGGTTGTCAACGACCTCGCAAAATCTCTATACAACAAATTCCACAGTCCATGACCCTATTGCTCCATCCAAATCCTCTCGTCCAAGCCCTCTATTCAAACTCACTCCCAGGTAATCCCCGAAGACGTCCCAGGAAGTTGGCCTCGCATCCTCCTGGATATCTAACGCCAGTTATCACTGGGTAACTGCCATTCATGGCATTGCATGGTACAGAGTATTTCTTATATCATATTTACTTGTTACATTTATATATAACATGCAGTTGTAAATATTCAATAAATAAATAAAGAAATAAACAAAAACAAAAGATCCTGTACACTGTGTGCGCCGTATAATCTGTGAACGAAAGATTTCAAAAGCAAAAAAACTTCACAGAAAGCCTTTATATTCCGTTTAGACACTATCACCAACCATATATGAAAAGAAAGTTTTCGTCAAAATCCCAATCAATTTAAGTTTTTCGAAACTTCTTTTCCGAAAACAGTACAACGGTTTTTTTTTTTTTAATTTTTTTTTTTTTTACTACATCATATATTCTCCACAAACAGAAATGTTTGCTATAATTTTTGTTTGAATTATTTTCCCGGAAAAATTGATTTTTACTTTCTCTTACTGCTAGTAAGAAGAAGTATTGTAATCGTGTCAAATTTTCGATATCGAGTTATGAAAAAAATTGGTTTTTAGCAAATGGTCTGTGGTTATGTATGTATATATGCGAACTTTTTTGCGTTTTTCTCAAAAATGACTCCGATGATTTTCTTCAAACTTCTTATATGAACTACACATACAAAGAGCTGTAGCTTTTAATTGAAACATTTCTCTGGGAAAATTCATTTAAAGGCAGTTATGGGGAAGGGGTGGGGTTATGTTCTTCCCTAAAGTGCTATCACAGTTGATTATACAATTCTATCATCCAAACAAAAGTAATTAGAAATAAATAGATGGCCAAAATTCCGAGTTTCAAGAAAATGAGTAAACCGGAAGTGCGCTTTTACTTAAACGTTTTTTTTTAGTTTTCGTCGAATTTCATTAAATTTGGCACACTAACTATATAATTAGCCAATTATAATTTTGAGAACTGGAGTAAGAGAAAGTTGTGTGAGTGTTTCACACCAGATTTTTTTAAGTGTTTTTGTGGGAACAGTAACGTTAAGTTTTCCTCTAAACGTTAAGAGGGAAAATCCATCAAGTGTAAGTGCGACTTCACTGAATGAATTTTGTGTTTTCTCTCTCTCACTCTCTCTCTCTCTCTCTTTGGCGATTTTATCGAAAACCGCTGTAACGATTTACTCTAAACTTCATTTACTATCCACACACACACATAAATGCCCGTCATTTTCATTTGAAGTATTTGATACTTTATATTTAGGGTAGGTCAATTTTATTGACGCTGTGTCTTCTGGACTAAAATGTACTCATTTTAGTTTTCACATGTATATTTTATGTTGGCACAACTGGGTAAAAAGTTCCAAGTTTAATGATAATTTGTCAATTTTATAACTGTATTAACTGTGGTGGTGTGAGGGTTTTATAACAGAGTTTTTTTCAAGTATGTCATATAAATACGACATTAATTCTGATAAACTTCACACACCACCACACGCACAAATCTCTGTCGATGACCTTCCTAGGACAAACAAGATGTTAAACCGGTCGAAATTTTATCTTGAATAAATTCTGTTATATTCATTTTTTTTTTTTTTTCTTCTTAAGTCAACATTAACCTCATTATCAAGTGAAAAGCAAACGTAATTAAACTCACAACTAGATTATAATGTTTATAATTTCATTTTTCGCTTCTCATTCCGCTGAAAGTGATAAATGAATAATGCATATTTAGTGATGAAGGAAAACTGATACTTCAGTTTTGTATTGCGCTAATAATAATTTACTTTAGAACAATGGCATTATGTAATTAAGTGGTGATATATACTAATTAGTAGCAGTATCTTGTATAGATACTCATAAAAATGTGTGCTGCATAAATTTGTTATATATGTAAATGATTCATGGCTGATGAGTGACAGTTAGAGCCATTTATCAAAATGAATAATAATACAATTTATTAACAACCCTACGGACACAAACAGGATTTAGAATTGTTTGGCATAAACAACAATATTGAAATAAATGTTATATGCTGTCAGGTTTATAATAACATAATATTGGGGAAGGTAATAGAGTAATACATAAGGATGCTGACTATTTAAGATAATAGCAAGAGAAGACTAAAAAACTGGGGAAATAACTAAATTTGTGTAACTAACTAAATTGTGTAAGAGCATCCTAATAGAAGAACTGAGTAGTAGAGTATGTGATCTGGGTTATTATAGTTCAAGTAAAAATTGTCCCAAATTATGGGCTGAATAACAATAAATTAAATTAAATTTTATATCAATATAAATAATTAAAAAAAACAAAAACAAAAAAAAAACAGTCTTCATCATGTCTTTTCTACAAGTATTATGATCCGTGTCAAATTATAGATATCGAGTTTTCACCGGAAATACTCCTTTTGAGATGACCTGAATCCAAAAAAAAAGTGGTTTTTACAAAACGGTCTCTCTCTGTGCATGTGTTTGTGCGTGCGCGCGTATGTGTCACTGTCTTCCTCTCTCTCTGTGTTGTGGGTGTGTATATGTGAACAGCGTAGCTTAAAAACGAAAAATCGCAGAAAGTTCGTTTGGTGATTGCCAAAATGACGAGTTTCAAGCTATTTTAGTAAACAAGAAGTGAGCTTTTACTATACATTTTTTTTCTCACTTTTCGCGATTTTCTCCATAAAAACACCGACGAATTTGATTAAATTTGGTATAGTAAGTATAAGATTTGTCGAATTACAATTTTGTAAACAATTGCAGTAAGAGAAAGTTGTGTGAGTGTTTCACAGATTTCACAGATTTTTATAATTATCTTTAATTATGTAAATTTATTCTATAACATAATTTAAATTTCATTACAAAGAATCCTAAGTGTAAATTCTATTCGAAAATTTGTAAGCAGAATTCTAATGTGAACAGGATCATTCAATAAAGTAACGAGACAAATCGCTATAGCTCAAAAACGATTTATTTAATCAATACAAAACTTTGGCTACTTTTCAAAGTAGTCTCCCGCAACATTTATACACTTGTCCTATCGTTCTTCTAATTTGTGTTATGCCTCTGGCATAAAAAATTCTTTTGGTTGATCTCCAAGCCACTTGTGCACCTGATTTTTAACTTCTTCATTGGATTGAAAATGTTTCCCCACGTAGAGTCTCTTTAAGAGGTCCAAACGAATGGAATCCGAAGGGGCGAGGTCGGGGCTGTAGGGGATCTCCCACCCCACTTTCTGAAGTGTATCTTGGAGTTAACTGTGCCGTTTGGGGGGGCGGCGTGTGGGTTTTCATGAAGCAAAATCAGACCTTTAGTCAAGAGTCCACGACGTTTCGTTCGTATGGCAGGCTTTACCTGGTTTATGAGCATATCACTGTAATACTGGCTGTTGATGGTTCGTTGATCTTCGAGATAGTCACAATAAATAGGCCTTTGCGTATCCCAGAATACTGTAAGCATGACTTTACCTGCCGAAGGCTAGGTCTTGAATTCCAGTGGTAGAACACGTATGCTTCCACTCAAGGCTTTGGCGCTTAGACTCCGGCTCAAAATGGTATGCCCATGTTTCATCACATGTTACAATTCTACTGAAAAATTCTTTTTCAATTCAACATAGTTCTTTCAACTGTTGGCTGATTTGAAACCTGGTTTCTTTGTGGGCGCCCGTAAGTTGTCTTGGAACACATCTCGCACAAGTTTTCTTATACTACAGCTTATTCTGAATAATGTTATGGACAGTATGTTACGGACAATTTCAACACTCTTCAGCTATCAGTTCAACAGTAATACGCCTGATGTCCTGAATTAACGCGTTAATGCGAGATTCAGGGGAGAAAGTTGTAACTTCAACCGGTCGTCCACTTCGTTACTCGTCACAGACACTTACACGGCCAGTTTTAAACTGTTCTACCCATTTGTAAACGTTCGAACGGTTCAAACAATTATTCCCGTGAACTTTCAACATTCTTTCGTGGATTTCACTAACTATCGATACCCTTTGCAACTAAAAATCTAATCGCTGAGCGTCGTTCTTCCGAGGTGCAATGCTCAAGCGGACTCGTCAACATTTGAGGTTATGTTTACCAAATATTCTCGAACAGCTGATGAGAAACTAAGTACAAGGATGTCAATTTGAAGCACTGAAACTTTGTATTGATTGATCAAACCATTTCTGAGCTTCAGCGATTTTTCTCATTACTTATTCAATGACCCTCGTATACATTTATTTTTTTAAATAATGACGATTAAAAAAAAGTTTAACATAAAAAACATCCATCTTATACTTTCAAATAACAAATAAAATATCTGGATAAGATAGAGTGAATACAATACGACCATATTATCACTGATTGAGGAGCAACAGCTAAGTGCAGAATGACATTAAGAAGATAATAAAACTTTGAAAATTAACTCTGAGGGAAATATTATTTTAAAAAAAAAAGAAAAGAAAAAAAGAGCCATAGCTAATTATTAACGCATTCATGTTCATCTTGGAAAAGTTATTTCTGAAGAAAAAATAACTTCAAAAAAAAAGAACTGTCAAGCAGAACTTTACTGGGCTGTAGATAAAATTATTCTCTACGAACAACAAAAGATGGAGGTTGTTGAAAAGCTATTTCGAGGAAATCTGAACAAAAGAGACGCGTTTGGTATGAATGAGACAGGACCAGCAACAAGTATTACTATATTTATTTCTTTAGTACAACAAGATACAAGTAAAAAATCTTATGGCTGAACCTCTTACAGGTATTTTGTGTAAATTTTCAAATACCAACAGACAGGTTTTCCTGGTTTATTTCTATTTTGTTATAAAAATAAAAAATTTAGTTGAATTTTTAAAAATACACATCAGACACTGACACAAAAGTAAATCCATTTATTATTTAAAAAAAAATGTTTTTGAATTCGGGAAATTTCGATAAATTAGCATTCCATTCTGTCCACTATGAAAATTAAGTGAAATGTGGACCTGTTAAGTAAGTTAATAAACTTATCAAACTGAAACATTTTCTTCAATTTGGAACTTTACTCAAGTTTAGTTGCCCGTTAGTATAGGTATAACTTTTTTTCCCCCCTACGCCATGACTTCGGCTATTCAGCCATTCTACGTCGCACGGCTCACTTGGCTACTGATGTTGTTCGTTTAGCTTGATAAACCGGAAAGCGGCACAATCTCGGACGCGAACAACTTCACCCCAACTTATTTTTTGACGTTTATCAAAATTATTATTTCATAAATTTCTTACATATTATATATATATATATTAAATCAGTACTTAGTTAATGAAAGATTGTTAGTAATAGCAGACAAATACATTAAGAAAATACTTGTATAAATTGCTAAAATGATATCTAAGGTTATGCAAAATGGTCAAAAATGATAAGTTAACCACATAATATATGAAATATACAAAAAAAAAAAAGAATTAATATAACTAATCTAAAGTGCAATATATAGTACAAATAATATATTTTTAGATCGTTGATGATAGCCAAAAATTAAGGCCGGAAACTTCGATCAAGAAAAATAATGGAATTAGAATACCAACAGTATTGTTCTCATCTAAAAGAAACCCATTTAATGTAAATAGTTTATTTAAGTTAAATCTTCGTGGTGATAAACCTAATTATTCTTAGGGGTATCTAAATTCAAATGGGTAAAACTAATATTAGAAAAAAGTTATTATAACATAAAATTTTAAACAGAAAAAATAAAATTTCGCTAAAATAGAACTATAAAAAAGTATTGGTGTTTTGTGGTTAAAAGAAATATGATATAACGGGTTAAAAAAAAGAAAGAAACGAAAAGAAAAAAAAGAGAACACCTTTGTAGAGATCAGAACAGCCGCCGTCATGTATATAGTGGGGTGGACCAAGTAAAGACCAAGGTATCTTAGTTTATTTTAAAACTATGTGTATGCGCGTAACCCGTTCAGAATGTACCTATATTTATGACAGACCTCCACAGACGGTAGCGACGACGGCCCTAAGGGCGTTGCCAGTGTAAATAGCACATGCCACTCACTACAGCAACATATATATATATATCCAACGTGAGCATAAAAAGAATTACTACACCCTAGTCTCCACATGGGACAGTCAGACGTCTGGAACTAAACTAAAAATTGCTGTGTGCTTATTTTACATCTATTTCAAATAAACTTTTGCAAATATTTCAATAAAAATAAATCGATAAATTTCAACGTTTATAATGACAACTAAAATATAATAACAATCACATTCAAATCTGTTGACATACAAAACATCAAACTAAAATAGTATAAAGACCTCATACTTAAAAAGAAAGTTCCCCGATTGATTTTTGAAATAAATGTTTCGTTATAATAAAGTATTGTATAAACACAAATCTATAATAATTTCTGTAACTCCGAAGTTCTAATTATTATTATTATATCATCTATATCACACTACCCCTACATTAATCAGTGAACCCCCCACCACTATCCACTCTAGCGGAGAGAAGCAGCCCCTCTCGCACAGAGAGGAGAGGTTCGGCCAGTGGATATATATATATGAGAGAGAGACAGTCAAGCAGGATTCTGTTCAATTCAGTCTTACACATCAGACATCATTCTGTTGATTCACACTCCGTACATATTTTAGCCACGTCAGTTCAGTTCAGTTCAGTACTAAACTCTAAAGTGTAAAGTCGTTGGCAGTCAGTTATATATATACATATATCAATTATATATCTTATAACCATCTTAAGGTGTTTATTCATCATCAACAACCAACATCTCCTCACAACACCCTTACACTACATATTACTATTCAGAACTTGACGCTAATAACATAAAAGTACATTATGTTCTTTTAAAGGATGAGTGGCTGGATCCGCAGTGTCCGTTGATAAGCATCACAGCTTTATCTCTGTGATTGCTGCTTCATTATTGTGGTTGTTCGCCTATCAACAGTTTATCTTGTTAAACAAATGTGATGTCATAGACTAGCCAAATTAAAAGCCTTAACTAATATTGTGTTTAATTGGACTTTGTACTTTGCAAGTCGACATTCTCATACTATTTATCAAGATATCCTGAAGAAGGACGAAAACTCGAAATCGGTGGAATAAACGTAAACGGTGATATTACGCGAAAATTCCTTAAACCTTATGGAAAAAACTATGGGACAACGGATCTAACTAACAAATTATATGCCTATAGTGAGAGTATAATACAAAATTAACAATGGATTGTGAGGTGCATCTAAAATATTCTTCTCCTTCTTTATCTTTTCTTTTCTACCGCCAAGGCAATGTAATAACTCCGCCTGTAAAGTTTGGACTATTCACACTAACTTTCACCAATTTTTCTAAGGTATATTTTCTTTTTTGGAGAAGTTATCGCGGATCCGATCACCATTTTATCGTCGCCTATCTCTTCCGCCCCGTCCATAGGCCTAAGTTCATTCGCTTTTCTGGCCATGCGTGAAGGATTCATTCGGAACAGTATCCATACAGTGCTTAAACTATCACCTACTCAGGTTATTTCACGTTCTGATTGGTCCTTACTATGGCGTTCCCAACTCTGCCACGCATGACTTTAACGTAGAATACGTTTTTTGGGCGGCACCTATTTGGTAAAAAAAGAATGTTTCTCACATGAAAAAAAGCGAACTAACGTTTTCTCATAGCAGAATGTGTGGTACGCATGTTGCAACTGTCATATGACAGATCCCGTTTGTATTTACTTCTCTATATCTTTCTCATCTGAGTTGTTCTATTTTGCTTTTAAGGGTCCCGTCGAGCTTTTCCGTAAGGGTCCAGTTCATACTTATATACTCCGTTGAGTATGTAAGTATAGGCATTAATATCAGTTTGGTAGTCAAAAACCTTTGTCTTATTCGCAGTTTAGGAAACCTTTCTTGACAGAGTTACACATTCATGCAGCACTATCAAATCATTCTCTAATCTCGACAGACAAGTAGCCATCCTCGCTAAGATGAGATCGGTTGTTCTAAATGACAAATTTCCTTAAAAGTTGAAATTTTAATAAATATTAAAGCCAAAATAAATAAAGTATTGCAACAAGTGGTTGACCATTCATTATATTGTAACACTGCACAGAGAATGACTAATGTCAGAGAGAAAAAGAGAGGGTTTGTTTATCAAGTAAAAAAAAAAATTCAACTTTTTCTTGAAATCGCAAAAAATAAAAGAAGAGAAGCCCGCTATAATTTCCTACTTTCAATCGAACTATACTCTTCCAATTCGAAATTTAATGACGCGTTAAATGACCCTAAATAATAATGTATATGTTAATCCGTACATTACATTACACAAAAAATGGTGGGATGTAATCAATTTCGAGAAAATGGCGAAAAATTAGAAAAAAAATAATCATCAAACGAAGATCAATTTCAATTTAGCACTTCCGGTTTTTGAGGTATTTTGTTCGCACACATACACACACACTGAGAGAGAGATCATTTCCTAAAAATATTTTTTTGTCCTCAAGGGATTTAAAAAACATGTATATTAATGAAAATTGAATTCTAAAAATTCTTACAGAACTAAGAGAAAGTAACAGCAAGCATTACCAACGATTAATAGAATTGATAATAAGATGCAAGTTAGACAGTCGGTAGTAATAGACTTGTTTCCTTTTTTTTTATCGATTAGGGAAGGAAGTAGCACAGTGGTTGGCGAGTTGAACTCCTATGCGGAGGTCCCGGATGCGAGTCCAGTGTTACCCTTAGATTTTTTCTTCCTAGGAGCCTCTACAGCTCACTGTCCGGTGATGGTCAGTGTTGTCTGTAGCGAGAGAACACTGTCCGGAGGCCGGCAGTACACTGAGAAGGCTCCGGGCGCAATGACCATAGATGTTGACGCGCCTTAAATTAAGAAAAAAAAAATCTATCTATAATCGTCTTAATAAAGAGAGTGATAATATAATGTAAATCTCACAATTAACATTAAATATTGTGTTGTAAATTACGCTAAAGACTAGCCCTCTACACTGAGTGTATTATAATGGCCATAGGCACAAGTCTGGTAGCTCTAATAATTATGATACTGAAAAAATTACTACTACTCACATGCATAATCATTATATCAATGGTGACCTCAGACAACAAATTAAAAAAAAAAAATTAAATAAATAAAAAGTCTTGGATCAATAATAATATTTAATATATGAAGATACTTTGCACGGTACATTTCCATTGTACACCACTAAACATTTCAAGCTCTATTTAAAGTTTAATTTACAATTTTTTAGTATAAGAAGTACTATAATAATAAAAATACTTGGATGATACACGACATGAGGTCAATAACTTGTTCATTCTTCTGTATATTACAATGTAAGTGTATGTCGCTGGAAGAACTGCGTGACATCACGCACCTATCTACCACATATAGTCTTGAGGTCTACCAGAGAAGGTCCTAGAAGGCGCCTTATTTAACAAACAATAGCGTAAGCGGAGAAAGAGAGAGATGGTTATATATGAATCAGAGAGAGAGAAAGAAGCTTGATTGCATACGATTAAACCACATCGGATCATGAACTACGTTAATATTGAAGGAAAAAAAATCATTTCCTAAGCCCATAATATGATTTATAATTAAGTATTATAATAATATTATATAAGCTTATTTCTAAATAAGAACAATTTAATCCATTTCAATAAAGAATATATAATGTTGACAAAATTATAACTTTAGGTAATTTATATTCGTACAAGTTTTATATAAAAAAGAAATCGCTTACATTTAAGCACCGACAAGTGCAAGTGGAGGAGGGTTACAAAAACAGATGTTAGGAAAAATTATTTTGGAAGCTTGAAAACATTCGGTTATATTTATGTTTTTTTCTTTATAAAATTGTAATTGTTGGTCATCAGATATATCTGTAAAGTACAATTATATACCCTTATGGTCAGATTTTTTTTTTTCCGAGGGTTCTGTACTGCGAACATTTTATGATCTACTAGACCTATTGGATGCTGGGTGCCGAGGATGAGCTAGCTCGTCTACAGTACCCTCTCCAAGTTGACTTCCCTAAGGAATCCCAAAATCCTGGAAGGTTCTAGGGTGGGTATTTCCTCCTCCCCTATCTGGTAATGGCCCAGACTATTAAATCTTCTTTGGATGACGGCATCACAGTGTGTGAGGAGATGTATTGGAGTTTCCTCCATCTCCCCACAGAATCTGCATGTGCCATCATCTTCTAGTCCAAGCTTCCTCAGGTGTCCCCTGAGTCTGCAATGCCCCATAAGGAATCCGTAAGAATACGAATCCTGATTCTTACTCAAATTGATGCAGGCTTTCGACCTTTTCTGGTTATAACCACCCAGACAGACCTTGGCCTGTCTCAGTCCCGGGATGGTATCCCAGAGACGAGCTCTTTTCGCCACCTCCTCCTTCTTGATTTCTTCTAAGAGTACTTTGTCACTGACTCACAAAAGGGCTCCGACCCAATGAGAGGAGATACAGCGCCTTCTTTTGCTAGGGTGTCGGCTACCTCATTACCTGCCATGCCGACATGTCCCGGCACCCAATATAGGGTGAATTTATTTCTTCTGTCTAGGTCATTAAGCTTACCTAGGCATTCCCATACCATTTTAGAACTGATAAAATAAGAACTCAGTGCTTTAATGGCAGCCTGACTATCGGATAGGATAACTATCTCCTAATTCCAATATCCTCTGTCAAGATTCAACTGAACGCACCTTTCAATAGCGTGAATTACCCCCCTGGAAGATGCTAGGAAACTTGCCCATGGGTTCCGAGGTTTGGTGCTACGCCCAAACACTCCTGCCCCGGTTCCTTCGAGGGTCTTAGACCCACCTGTATACCACTTAGTGGCATGCTTGCTAATACTAGCCAGGGCGGATCCTTTGCTCCACTCCCTTTTCGTGCTTAGCTTCGTAGAAAAATGTCTAACGAAACTATATTTCTTAGTCATAACCGTCTCTAGGAAGGTTCCAGGGGAGAGAACCGACAGAAGGAAACGTCCCCTCCCTAGAGCTTAGCCCATATCCCCCACGCCCTCCCTAGGATTCTGAGGAGGGCTCCCTTCGCCACTATGGGCAGATATAATTGCCACAAGCGTACTAAGTTAAAAGAAAAGAAAGTAGGAGCCGTTTTTTTGAATGAATAAAAATAATATAGGACTTCAAGATGTAAAATATTTACTCAAAATTCGTTTTAGGTCTCATAGTGATATGTAAGCGTACATCAACTTCTGAACTTCCAGTCACTTTTCCCAATTTAATTGACAAAGTTCACAATTAATTACAAACAGTTTTGTTATTTAACTGGTCCCAAAAAATATGTATTCCTGATGATGACATCACAATTTTGCTAAATCTTGACTAAAAACAGTAGGAGGATTATAGTAAAAAAGTAAAAACATTTTTTAACAAAGAACATAATAAAATTAAAAGAATTAATAACAGAGAAAGAATAAAAATGACGTAAGGATTGTTAAAATTATTACAAAGACATTAAAGAATGATACAGTTAATCAAAAGATTAAATCTAAATTAGTACTGGCTAATTTCACAGCGCTGGCGCTCCTGATAAGCATTAAGATACTTAATAATAATAAGTCTACAAGTATAAAAAAACAAAAAAACAATCTGTGTGCGAATCACTTACACGACTTCCTTTTACTGCAGTTTATAAAATTAAAACTTGACAAATTTTCTTTTTAACTTCCCATGTTTACTTAGTGTTCCTAAAATAAATACAGTGGTGATGGAGGTATATGACATGATTAGCTAGCCAAGATATAACGCCAATAACATTGATCCAATCCAATCCAAATTGATATCTAACGTCACAGATTTATCTGAATCACCTAAAATAATGATCGTATTTCCAGCAAATTGTTACAAATAAAAATGATAGGTTTATATATGTGAGTTTAATATTCCAAGTTTACAGGAAACCGTTCTACTTCCGGATAACAAATTTCTTCAAATTTGGAAAGCAATGCTTCTAATGTATCTAAATATTATGTAGGTAATAGAACCATACATTATATTGAAGTGGCACTTTGGATAAGTGAGCTTAACGTTTCTAAATCACCTGAACCCCCAAACAATCAATTTTCTTGGAAAAAATCTTCAAATAAAATGATGGGCATTTACGAGTGCAGATATTATACGAAGTGAGAAAAAAGTATGGAGCTATTTTCGAGAAAATCTGAAATTCGAGAATCTTTTTTTTTTTTAATAGAAAAAAAATCATCCAATAATGTTTTACTTCCGATTGATGGATTTTGTCCATAACCTTATTGTCAGAGCTAGTAGGGGGGTATCTGAGTGAAATATGAAAGTTTGGCGTCCTGCGATATGTCAGTATTTTATTTCCACTCTCAAAAACACATTTTTTTCGTGGACCTCAAAACATATTTCCCAATGGAAACTCAATTTCCAATTTGATCGAATAGTTAGTTCCTCTCATAAGAGTAAAACAAAGTAAAAATAATCAAATAAGTGATGAGGCTCTTTGACGTTATTTTTCAACCTCTAGTGAGTCATAAATAAATGTCCTCATTGGTTTTTCATTTTTTTTTTTTCTCTTACTGCTGTAAAAAGAAATATAGCGAAATATAATAAAAGAATGAGGAGGTGGATGGATAGGTTTGTCAAACTTCCGGTCATGGATAGCTTCACAGCATTCAGCCCTATGAATGAGCTTAGTGGGTTGTCGGAAAGCTAAGATGTTCCATTTGGGTCCAGACAGGGCCATTTCACGGAACTCCCTCAGGCATCTGGTTGGATCTTTTACTGAATACTATAGTTTAAGGAGACATCTCTATATAATAGGACTCATGCCAGACCACTTTTGTACATTTTGTTGGACAAAGGAAGAAAAGAAACATACATCCATCTTATGACAGATTGCTTGGGTTGTGAAGAAATTAGATTTCAGGACCTTTGGTTGGAATAGCCAGTCTGTGGAAGAGCTATTTCCTTTTAAGGTTATGGTCTAATTTGTTCGGAATGCGGTGAATCTGAGATGGTTTAAGCCCGGGATCTGGAAATTTATACGAGACTAGGTTTGAAAGTAGTTTTTCTTTGGTGTAGCTTTATGGCGTCCAGTAGGGCTTTGCATAGCTAGGGTTTGGTCTCTCTCCGAGGACGAATAATAAAATAATAATAAGTATAGCGAAAAACCATATCCGACATTAGCGGAAGTGCGAATATATTGCATCATTTTTTATGTGTCGCGATTTCTTCAATAATAGATCCGATATTCTTTAAACCTCGTATGTTACCCTGTTACATAAATTGCCTATTTTTTTTTTATTTAAGGCGCGTCAACGTCAATGGTCATTGGCGCCCGGAGCCTTCTTAGTGCCACTGCAGGCCTCAGGACAGATTACACTTCCATCACCGGAAAGTGAGCTGTAGAAGCTCCCAAAATTTAAGGGCAACACAGCTGGACTCGAACCCGGGTCTTCCGCGTGGGGGTCCAGTACGCGAATCACTTAGCATTTCCCTTCCCTCATAAATGCCTATTAAACATTTTTTAGTCGAATTGACTTTTAGAAGACTGGAGGTGTGAGTTACATTGTTAAACTTGCATCTAAAAATTATTTCAGTAAACTTTATTGTGCTGCCACCTTTTATTTATAGCAATGCTAAAATTCCAAAATTGAATTATATTAAACTAGCCGGAACTGCTACATTAAAGATTTTCGTTAAACTTGAAATACGACGTTCATTCAACAAGTAACGAGAAAAATCGCTATAGCTCAAAAACTATTATTTAATCAATACAAAACTTTGGCTACTTTTCAGCACAGTCCCCAACAACACTGTCCCATCGTTCTTCTAATTTGTGAACGCCTCTGGCTTAAAATACTTTGGGTTGATCTCGAAGCCACTTTTATACCTGATTTTTGAATTCTTCATTGGATGGAAAATGTTTCCCACGTAGAACCTCTTTAAGGAGTCCAAACAAATGGAGGTCCGATGGGGCGAGGTCGGGGCTGTAGTGGGGATGTGGAAGGATCTCCCACTCCACTTTCTCCGCAAGTCATCTTGGAACGCATCTCGCATAAGTTTTCTTGTACTACACGTTATTCTGAATAATGTTATGGACCGTTCCAACACTCGCGTGCACTTCTTCAGCTATCAGTTTAATAGTAATACGCCTGTTATCTGAATTAACGTTAAGGCGAGATTCGAGGGAGGAAGTTAAAACTTCAACCGGTCGTCCACTTCGTTGCTCGTCACACACATACAGACGGCCACTTTTAAACTGTTCTACCCATTTGTAAACGTTCGAACAGTTCAAACAATTATTCCCGTGAACTTCCAACATTCATTCGTGGATTTCACTACCTTCGATACCCTATGCAACTAAAAATCTAATCGCTGAGCGTTGTTCTTCCGAGGTACAATGCTCGAACGGACTCGCCATTGTTAACTGAATACATTTGAGGTTATGCTTACCAAATATTCTCGAACAGCTGACGAGAAACTAAGTACAAGGATGTCAATTTGATGCACTGAAACTATTGTATTGATTAAACAAACCGTTTCTGAGCTACAGCGATTTTTCTCGTAACTTATTCAATGACCCCCGTATGTACTAACAGCACAGGCATAAACCTCTCTTTATCTCTTTTTATTTGAACGTTTTCCCGGGAAAATTGAGTTTAGAGAGATTTGGGGGAATTTAAGGCGTTAGATTGTTTCAGTGTAGATGGTTTGATGAAAGCTCTACTTCTTGACTACAAAATTCGACCTGCCTATTTGCAGAGAACCACCATGTACGCCTCTCAGCAACTTCCATGTGTAAAAAAGATTTGCCAATTTTGTTAGCGTATTAAATGATGAAAGGAAGGTATTTCATACCACTATTTTTTATTTTTACTTTAGAATGACAAAATTCTAGTACTGCTGGACTTATTTTCTATCCACAATTACTCCAGAAGGCTAAAAATATTCAGCAAAGATAATATACTGGGTTTGAAATTATTCTAATCCTTTCATATCAGAAAGGTGAGTATGTCGTGTAGGATAACACAGTTCTGCTCTCCACCTTCATTAGTTTGTAATAAAAAACAAAATTTCAAAATTGTAGAGAATAAATTTATTAACTTACGTTATAATTATAATGTTTCGATATAACTATTTCCTAATCGAGATGATATTAGAAAAAGAAAATAAATCCTAGTCGCAGAGTGTCCTTATGGGTAAATCTTGGAGATGTACCACTTATCAGACCTAGATATTTTATCAATAAAAATCGTTCCTCGTTCCCCTCGTACCACAGAGTTTCCAATAAATATCTATAAGTATAACAAGTGATCAAACTAATACAATATACTTGGCTTTCAATAATTATACTTGCTCCAGTACACACAACACAACACACTAGAGATGAGAGGAGAGAGAGAGAGAGAAAGGGAGATCTTATTTGCACTTGGACAAAATATCGACTGAAACTCAATATAGACTTGAAGAGAGCACACTCTAAACGTGACCTACTTTGCACTTGGACTATATTTCTACACTAATACTTTAAGATAGAAGTGCACTAATCAAACAACTAGCGTTATTGTTTAGGAAAGTTAAAAGAGGAAGTTATCGAAAGAATAGACAGGAAATTATGATTCAGTTAAAAAGAAATAAACCATAAGATTGGATGGGATTGAATATAAAGTTTTAAAAGAAATGACAGGAAAATAAAAATAAAAAGCAGCAAACACTGCGGTGACGGTGAGTAGGTATAATTGAATACTATAATGTGATTATTAAAATGGCTGGACAAAAGTCGACAGTACTGCCCAAAGTGGGGAAATGGTCGGAAGTGGGAGTAACACAATATAGTAAATGGAGAGGAAGTTGAGAGACATGTCATATAAGTTTATATATATAAAATGTGTGTGTGTATGTGTGTGTGTGTGTGTGTTTGTGTGTGTGTGTATATACAGAGAGAGAGAGAGAAGAGAAGGTGATGTAGAGGAAGCCACCACAGTACGTGACATTTAGTTTTGTGTGTGTCTGTGTGAGAAGGTAGGCAGGTAAAGTGATGATGATGAAGTAGAAGTGTAACGTCAACGCACCCGGCCGACCTTGTCATCATCATACAATCACTACCTTGACAATGTGACGTCACATCAGCACCACCGAATAGCTTGCCAACAATTCTAAAGGTAGCCTCCACCTACAATCACACTCAAATACACTAGGGATTCACCATTCTGTAGATCACACCTTGTACACAAGCCAAATACTGTCGCATAACTGTCGAATAGTTAGTGCTGATTGTCAGCAGCACTATAGAACTCTGCAAAAGTCACCTAACTTAATCCAATAATCCTTTTTATTGTTCTAATAATAAGTAGAAATGGTTTACTAAAATGCAACTAAATTCAGAAAAAAAAAATTAACAAAACTGTACAGGATAAAAACGAAACAAAATTTCGCTGAACAAGATACTAGAACAAGACTTCAGCAAATTAATACAATTCAGGAATTCTAGGATAATTTTGGTTTTAAATAGAGATGATTCTATATACGATGAGATACAAGATAATTTAAAATTGATAGTAACTTCAAGATATGAAAACATTAACAAAATATTTCTTCCGTTTTAAGTAAATCACTTAACACAAATTCAAAATAATCTGCAATCAATCAATCAAACAATAATAAACAATACTCCCAGGTCTCTAGATCAGAGCTTTTTAATGTGGGGAGCTGTGAGATTTCAAATGGGGAACCACTACAAACGGGACTGATAAAATTAAAATTCATAGATTCTATTAAATAATTAATTAGTGAACTTCATTTTTAAATAACACTTTTTCAATTATAATTCAAGATATAATCTAATATTACTCCAGAAACTCATTCTATATGCAATTCTCTGCCGGCCCATTCCGTTCACTGACTTGTGAGAATTATTTTGATTTATTTATTTTACTGTTTCTTAATTCTTTCATTTCGTTTAATTTGTTTATTATGCCAATTAAATGGCATTCAAATAAAATAATAATAATAATAATAATAATAACTGGGCTACCTCCTGGACCAGGAATAGCTAAGTGATTAGCTTACTGGACTCCCACGTGGATTCGAGTCCAGCTGTGCTGCCCTTACATTTTTTCTTTCTAGGAGCGCCTACAGCTCACTATCCGGCAACTGACGTGTTGTCTGAAACGATAGAGCACTGTCCGGAGGCCGGCAGTACACTGAAAAGGCTTCGGGCACCTATGGCCATAGATGTTGTAGTGGAATCGTTTATTGGATGATCTGATCCCACCGTGCTACAAGATGTAGTGGAATCGTTTAATGTGATTCGTATGTAGTAGATGTCTTGAAGAGGGCGGAAGTTAGTTTAGAGATTTTTGGAAGTTAGTGCTCGAAGTATTAACACGGAAATTACAAAAATAGACTGTATTTGAACAATAATTTAAACGTAAAAAATGGTAACTATTAATAAGAAATACTTAGAAATAAATAGAAGATAAATAACTAATAAATTAGAATGATTAAGATAAATGAACTAAGATGCACAACTAAAGTAATAAGTATAAATAAAAACTGTATAGGGACGCGTAAACTGCTGCTCGTATATGAAGACGTATTGAAGTATAATCGTATATTCATCCCCTCTTCCAATGGGGCGAGTTTATATATTAGTGTTGGCCACACTCACACAAAGACATCTGTCCTAGTGTGCGACCTTGGTTAGTTTGGTGACCACCGATTTAGGTCAGTGGCCCGCCTTAGCGGTGCTTGCTTTGATGTAAACCCTTACATTCAAACCCTTGCATTTCTCCCTAATTCTCTTTTACTTTCTTTTTCAACAAATAGCAAACACCCGTTTACCCTTGGTTTGTTTGTTTGGCCGCGGCCTTGTCTTGAAGTCAGGCAGCTAGTTGTAAATTATTCTTTCTTTGTTATCTGTTGTGAAGGTTTGACATTGCTATGTCTTTGCGATGTCATTACAATGTTGACACGCCTTAAATTTAAAAAATTAAATAACAAAAACTTTTTTTCAATGTTATTCTCAAATATTAATCTCAACTTAATCTCAAAAAAAAAAAAAACTAGTGTGAAACACTCACAAAACTCTCTCTTACTCAATTTACATAGTAGCTTAGTTGTTATTTAGATATATAAAATTAATATAATATATGGCTAAAAACTTCAGGTCTAAAAAAACTGTTCCACTAAATATTGTGAATACCGTTGAGAAATTTTTGTGGGTGTTTAAATCAATTTTATGTTGTTCCATGAGTATAAACGGCCAAATGCAAAATGGCAGATCTTGCATTTCTCCCTAATTCTCTTTTACTTTCTTTTTCAACAATGGAATCAAAATGCTGAAGTTTTTCTTTTTAACTCCCATTAATTGTATAGAACAGTATTATATTTGAAATATTTTTTTTGCATTTTTTTATAAAAAGTTTTTATTGGACAATTTGATAATTTATAAAACATCTACGGAGGAAAAAAGTAGTACAAAAATTCTGAACTAGATTTTTCTAGATGTCAAATGTGGGCGTGGTCAACATAATAATTCCAAATTTTTGATTGGCCTAATACACACGTCCACATTTCATACTTTCACTTATACACTGCGATTGGTTAATTGTTTGTAGCTAATTATTTCTATAAAAAAATCTGGTTTAGAATTTTTTTACTAATTTTTCCTTCATAGATATTTTATAAATTATCAAACTGTCCAATAAAAATTTGTTATTTAAAAATGCAAAAAATCAAGTTAATTCTAACATAATATTTTCTGTTTTATAAAATTAATGTGAGCTACAAAGAAGAATCTCAGAATTTTCATTCCAAATTGAAAAACAAGGCAAAACAGAATTAGGCGGAAACGCTTTGCAAGTCCGCTATTTTGTATTTCGTCGTTTATACTAGTGGGGCAAAGAAAATTGATGTTAATCACTCACAAAAATTTATCAAAGGAATTTACAATTTTTGGTTAAAAAACTTTTCTTTGACCTGGAGTGTGTAGCTATTCATTATATTGTCCTTAATTTTATATATGTGCCGCAATCTACGATGTATCTTCACAAGAGCTAATTCATTCAAAACCTAGTTTCTCGCAACAACATAAAAAAAGGAATCGAAATAATTATTTGTGCAATTAAACAAATAAATTATATAGAAAGTAGAAGCGTTATATATTATATTAGAGTTCAAAAATCTAGAGACATTGTATAAATCCAATTATTAATTAGAAAAAGACATAGAAAGTGGAAATGTAGATTTAAACTAGAAAATAAAAGTTAAATTGGTTGGAGATAAAACTACGTTAAGTAAACATAAAATTAATTGGAGAAACTGAACTTAATAAAATGACGTTTTTGAGGAAACCATACACTCCCCCCTCCTACTCAAAACTTCACTAAGTGAACTTTCTCAGACAAAAGTTTCAAACAAAAGTGATGTCTCTGTAATAACATAGTTAGTTTACCAAATTTAAAGAAATCCGACGGTATTTTTATGGTGAAAAGCGCAAAAAAAACCTGCTCAGTAAAAAGGCACTTCCGGTCAACCGATTTTCTTCAAACTCGGAATGTTGGAAACCTAATTAGAATAGAAGATAATAGAATTGTGTAATAAACTGAAATAGCACTTTATAAGTAAACTTAACCCCACCTCTTCACCAAAAGCCACCTTACATGAATTTTCCCAGGGAAATTTTTCGAATAAAAATTATAGCTCTTAATATAATTGATATTTCATGTTTAAAGAAAATAATTGTTGAAGCCATTTCTAAAAAAATCGCAAAAAAGTGAAAAAAAAGCATTCAATAAGTGGTACTTCCGGTTGAAGAATTTTGACAAACGACCTATTGTCTGATTCCATTGTGATACCTAAACGAAATATCTACTTGAACTTTCAGCGATGTTTCCTTTTTGAGCTATGCTGTTCACATACATACATACACACCATTTTCTAAAAATCACTTTAGAAGGCTTAGGGGACCTCAAAACGGATATTTCCAGTGAAAATTCGATTTCGAAAATTTGACAAGATTACAATAATTCCTCTTACTAACAGTAAAAGAAAGTAATATTCTCCATAATCAAACACAAAGTTACGCTGGGATTTTGCATATGTGATTTAACAAAAATATTATGTGCAAAAATGCAACAATATTATAGGGAGTTCCGAGTAATGCAGTCGTCCTTATGAGAGACCTGAGTTATAAGGAGTCGATCGTAAGGGAGCTGCGATGCTAAAAGTTTGAGATTCACTGTACGAGAAAATACGGTTTTCATAAATGAATTAAATACTAGATTTTAGGAGGAAATAATATATTCAAGTTTGACTATCTCTATTTCAGATGCCAACAATCTAAATTCTCCGATTTTCCGGCACTGAATGTCATCCTTCATTTTTATACTAACAGTCTGATGTGTAACATTTATAAACTTTCTTCTTACTGCAATCGAACTTCTAGACAATTGTAAACTGTTTTTATAATTACACAATTTTATTTCACACTAGGCATAATATTAAACAGCTGGTGGAATAGCAAATTCCAATAAAATGACACTTCAGAGAGAAGCTTAATATCATGGCTCTTACAAGAACAACCTGCTATAAATTTTCTCGAGTAAACGATTCCAAACAAAATGCAGGAGCTGTTAGCCGTTAGAGCTTTTTACTGGATTTCGATATCAATTGGTTAAATAATTGGGAATAATCGTTAACCGCCTCCGACAAGGACATGTTGTAAATAATGACACGAAGCCTCCTTAAAAAAAGAAAAAAAGTAGGCATTTAAGAAAATCGTTGCAACCACTTTCAAGAAATTGCGACAAATGAAAAATAAGTTCAAAAAAATACCCACACTAATATATCCAAGTTTGGACGTTCTGAAAGCTTTCATTTTCAAAATGTGCAATATTCACATGAAGACCAAATTCTAAAAGATACTAATGCAATACTTCCAATTATATAAGTATAATTTTTTTTCTGTAACGAATGATTAAATAAAATCTTTGACTAATGTCCAAATATAAGAATAGTGATTCTCAATCTCTAGAAAACAATTTATATTATAACGCAAACTAATGCCTTTGAAAACAAAAACAATAGAAAAACAAAAACCAAAATAAAACACGCATAGTCAAACAACTGGGTCAAAACAATAAGTTGTGTCAAATACAGTCCTATCTGACTATTTACGTCAAATATTCAATACGTCAGCTTTAAAGGTCAATCTTATTAACATAAAAAAAGGGAACAGAAAAAAAAAATCAGTAAAAATATAACCTGAGAAAGAAGTACATAGAATGGTTTAATTCAAGAACTTAATTAAAATAAAGAGGTCAGCTTAGTTGTTGAATTCTCTTTATTAAACCAATTATTCTGAAGCACTTCAACAAATTTACAACGTCTGTTACTAACTGTGTCACGTAAAAATACATACTTTATCTCTGATCTTCAGTTTTAACATATTAATTAATACGTGATAACTTAACCATTTCTACAATGTTTTCCAGAATAAATGATAAATAAAAATTCATAATCTGCAATAATATGATGCGGATATTAAAAAAAAAAAAAATTTAAATAGAGCCTGAAGATTTCTCAATGGCTTAAGTTTTTTTAGCGGGTGATGACAATAAAGCCCACTGCAGGTAAAAAAATGCCCACTGCTAGAGAGTGAGTGCAAGCTTAAATCAATAGCTGACAAAGACGATGGTTCTGAGACGGAAGTTAAAGAGCGAATCATGGAAGCTAGGAAAGCTCTACATTTGGAAAATAAAGTGAGAATCTTTCCAAATGCAGTAGAAGGCTGCAAAATGAATGACAGGTTGGGACCAGTGGGCAATTCCACCGAAATGGATTTTTGGAGATGGTGCTTGGGAAAACCAGGCTTTAAATAAAATAAAAGTAAGCATGGATATTAAAGACTTTGTGAAAGAAAGATTGGTCCTGTAAAAACTTGTATACTAAGCTTCAAAGAATCGAAGAGAAGAGATGGCCAAAAAGTATGTGTTAATTACAACGTAAGCAAAAGAAAAAATTGAAAAAGAAGACCCCGAAGAAGTGGGTGAATGAAATAGCTGGAGAAATACATGGAAGAAAGCTGATGGAAGGTGATAAAAAGATAAAAACGACTGTAGAGCCCAACTGGACAACTAGAGTAAGACAATCCTGAAATGAGATACATCCAAAAAATGTAACTAAATAAAAATATAATTAATCTATGTATAAAAAATAAGGTTTGAAACAACCACATAAAATTCTCTTACTATCATAATACAATAAAATAAAAAACACTAATATGTTTAGAAACATTTAAATGGGTTTGCTATAAAAAAAAAGTGATAAGTGTTATAAGTGTACCGGACTGTAACTACTCTGGGAACGACCTGAGCGGCAACTAAACCTCGTAGTTCAAACTAATTGACAAATCGCAGAGCTGCCTAAAATCTGTTTTGCTTGAAAGAAAACAAACTGTTAACTAAAAGTTCTATCAGTGTTAATGTGCAGTGAGCATTCCAAGTATAAAGAATATCGTTATAGCTGTATTTTGAGAAAATTTAAAAAAAAAAAAAATCATTAACTATTCTGTAAAGTCGTACTTCCCGTTAAAGCTTTTCCTTCAAATTTGGAATTCTACATCAAAACTTTTATTATATAATAATATTATAGTATAAGATAAAACAATATTGTTGTGGTTGGTTCCGCAGAGCTGGAAAACATCAGAGATATTTTCCGTGATAGCCTGCTTCTTTTTGTGGTCATCGACCGGTTTCGGGCGTTCGCCCATAATCAGGATGTTTTTGTTAAACAGTGTAATAATATAAGACTTAAACAGAGCAAATACAGTGTTTACACTCGGAGTTTAAACTTGTAAAACTGTAAACATAATACACTTTGTAACACTTTGTTTAAAAATGTAAAATTAAATAAATGGAAAATTGTTTCTTACTAAATTAAGGTCATACTCACCTCTTAATGAGGTATTTAGGAAATTCAAGCATAGAAGTCAAATAAGATATATATCTGAGGGGGGAAAATTTTTATTCGCTTTTCGCGAAAACCATTAAAAAGAATTCATAGAGTAATTTAGCTCTTACTACATTGTTAGTAATCAGTTGGTAGTATAATGGATGTGTTAGGTGGAAAGAATTTAGGTCTGGTTGATGATATAAGAAGAAAACTTAGTTAACACTGGTTAACTAATATATTAATGAATAAACACAGACTGCCTGGACTTTACAATAGAGGAATGTTTAAGGTAGAGTGGTATGAGAATGTCACGTGGCGATAGGATGTATTGAACTGAATGTTTTTTTTATGGACTGTCCTTCGCTAAATTTATACAGCTTCTCCCACTCCAGTCCGAGAGAGTGGTTGAGCTTCTCTTTGCTCTCTATAGTTGCTGAGCTTCTCTTTGGTTGCTGTTACAGTAGTAACCAATATATAATCAGTTGATGACCACAAAAAGAAGCAGGATATCAAGGAAAATATCTCTGATGTAAAACAATATATTTCACAGAAATCGTATTAAAAAAAAAGACATTACTGTCCCCCCTTCCCCCTAGAACCCCAAACAATAAATTTTGATAAACAATAATTTTGAGTGATAAGATATTTTCGTATATAGATTGAATACGAAGTTTACAATTAATTAATTAATATAAATTAAATAAATTAATTAATTGCAGCCGTGTACGAGAACATCGCAAAAAAACAAACTAAAAATCGCACTTTAGAGTGATGAATGTTTCCCGTAATCTTGGTGGCAGATGTGTCGGTAGTTCCTAAGCGGAATATCAATTTTTTGAGCTTCCTATGATTTTTACTTTTTGAGATACTTTGTTAACAAACACAAACACACACACAAACCATTTGCTAAAAATCGAAATAGCAGTGAAAAAACAATTTGACGAAAATTTGACACGATTGCAATACTTTCTCTTACAAGAGTAAGAGAATGTAAAAATGATATTTCTAATAAAAGAATGATTAGCAAAATGCAAACATTATCTGATTTCAGGAGGACATTACAAAGATTATATACTGATAATGCCTCGTTAAGTAAAGAACTAGAAATTATAGATAGATCAGACTTTTATACATAAATAAGTTATTTCCAATGTAGTAAAAGCTAAATTACGCTATGAATTCTTTTTAATGGTTTTCGCAAAAAGCGAATAAAATTTTTCCCCCTTAGATAGATATTTTTCTCCGTTCTTAATTGTGACTTCTTGAATGCTTGAATTTCCTAAATACCTCATTAAGAGGTGAGCATGACCTTAATTTAGTATAAAAAAATTTTACATTTATTTGATTTTACAACTTTAAATAGAATTCCTTATTTTAATAAAAAAAAAAAAAAAATACGTTTATTTGTTTCTTGAATAACAATTTAAAGAGAGAAGTTGGCAAGATATGGCCGTGTGCAAATATAATGGTGGAGAGATAACAGTGTAAAAATGGAATAATGCAACACCGGGTCCATAAAGATGCATGATGACCTCGTGGTAGATATCGTCCTAATGGGGAGTTATTTTTAGAAATACACAACAATACTTTATGTTAATATAATTTGCACTTACAGGTCAAATTTGTTAACAACAACTTTTTAAATTTGTTTATTACTTATTTTTTATAAATTTTAAAGATTCTAGGACGTAACTAGACAAACATTTTTTCAATTCTAAGCAATATCTACTAAAATTAATAACTCCACAGCTTTCTATTACTACTTTCTCTTATTTTCCCCCTAAAAATAAGTATATAAAATTTTTAATATGTCGTTAACGAATACTTCAAAGTTGGTCAAAGATATATTATTATAATTATTTTGTGACAACCAGAAATGTTTAGATTTTTTTAAGCAAAAAATAAAAATAAACAACACTTATTAAAATTAAGAGGAAATGTTGTTGCATTTATTCTGGTGTAACATATATATATCTCAACTCTCCATAAAGAGACGCAATGCGGGCTCCTAATTTCAAGCAGTTCAATAATTTTAGCCACTCTATAGATATGTATATACAACTACCATTGCAAATCTTTAATATTTAAGGATCTAAAAGTGAGGTTATAAATTTGAAAAATATACAGCATTCTATTAACTCAGCGGGTATCAATATATTATATTTTCACACACTAATCGGACAAGGTAAAGTAGTGAACGTGTCCAATAAAATCAAGTGTAGTGTTTATTGAGTTTTATTACGACACTTTAATAGATAATTGATGAAAATATTATTAAAATATAAAACTAATAATAATATTATAAGTAAATTAAAAGATGGGATTAGTTCGATGGTAGCGCGATGAGTTGGACCACTAATGACCGTGTAATGGCAAGAGAGAGAATTAAGAGAGAAAAAAACCCTCTCTGGTACTCTCTGATTTAAGCAAGCTAGAGTGGGAGAACCTGTATATAAGCCAGTGAGAATCTACCTAACGACATCTATCTAGATACCTATCTATCAGATTCAACCATACATCGCATCGTGTCATATCTCTACTCTTTCCTTATTCTATAAAATCATTACAAGTCCAGTGCAGTCAGTGTAAACTTATAGCTATATTATAACAGTGTCTTCATATCTCGTCTAATTAATCAATCCCAATTTCTCTCCTCATCAACTCCATTATACCCGGATTCGAATCTATGCAGGCCTGTTCTTGGATTTTCTCGCCTTAGTCGCCCCATATATGTCTACAGTTCACCTGTGCGGTGAAATGCATGTTGCCTGCCTACAGGATGATGGCACCGTGCGCTAATAAATGGCCATAGAGCTGTTGCAGCAAAAAAAAAAAGAAAAAAAAGTCATTTATTATTTTTATTAATGTTTTCAATATTCTCTTAATTATAAACTGGCGAAAGTGAATAAAATTGTAAGTTTTTGTTACGATCAAAAAAAAATACTCTGCATTGGGACTGAAAAAAAGTAGGTCAGGTTTATTGCATCATTATTATTTTCAATTTAGTAAAAGCAAAATATTTTATGAATTCCATTTAACAGTTTTCACAAAAAGCGAATGAAATTATCCGCCTCATACAAGACATTTTTCTCCCCACGTTTTTGACTTTTTAAAAATTCAATGAAAGGGTTCCGAGAGATAAGATCCAACAAATTTGTCTATCTTGATTATTATTTGTTTATTATTAATTAATTAATCCTCCTAAAGTTGAAAATAATGCATCAAATCATAATAATTGTGAACTCAAATTTTACAATAATTTATTTATTATTTATTTATAACAATTTCTTCATTATTAGCTGTGAATATTCCTTAGAAAGGCTAAACAACGAGAAGAAGAAAGAAAACTTCCCAATTTTGTAAAATATATTTAATAAACTGTATGTCTGGTACAAACTATATAGAAGAAACCATTATAGGGAAAGGATTAGCTCATTGGTTAGCTGTTTTGGACTCCCACGCGGAGGTCTCGGGTTCGAGTCCACTGCTTATCCCTTAGATTTTTTCTTCCTAGGAGGCTCTACAGCTCACTGTTCGGTGATGGAAGTAGCAATTGGGAAAAATAAATTTAGAAAAACAGTTTAGTGAATTTTGACAATATTTTAAGTGAAATAATTTTGGAAAATAAATACTGAATTTACCTTCAAAAATAGTGTATTTTAGAGCTGTTAAAAGAGTCAGGTACTATTAAAATAAGGCCAGTGCTATTGAAGAGACAAAAGGGACAAGAATCCGTTAGGGCAAGACAATGCCACTTGGCCAACTGTTTTGTAGGAGAAAAATCCTCCGCTAGAGAAGAGCATTCTTTAAACAGCCTAAATTCTGCTTTCAAGCAAATCAGTCTTAATTAGACATTGAACCAGAACATTTGTATCAGGAATCGCTCACTTAACTTCAGTGCCAGTTATAAGAGTTTAACATTTAATCTAGCTAAATAATTGATTTTATAAGATTTTATAAGCATATTATTGTGATATTGAAAAGTATTTAATTTTCTTTAAAGATAATATATTTAATTTAATCTAGCAATGTTTCCTTGTTTCTGATTATTTTTATTCTCTTTAAACATACAGACAAGCCCTTTACTAAACCGCTCATGCTACACGCTACTACTACACTACAAACATACAACAACACACATCACATCAAAAACATTTCAACAGTGTTGTGTGTAGCGAGAGAATAAAACACACTATTATGTTTAGAAACATTTAAATGGGTTTGCTATAAAAAAAAAGTGATGTGTTATAAGTGTACCGGACTGTAACTAGTCTGGGAACGGACCTGAGCGGCAACTAAAGCTCGTAGTTCAAACTAATTGACAAATCGCAGTACCGCCTAAAATCTGTTTTGCTTGAAAGAAAGCAAACTGTTAACTAAAAGTTCTATCAGTGTTAATGTGCGGTGAGCATTCCAAGTATAAAGAAAATCGTTACAGTTGTTTTTGAGAAAATTTAAAAAAAAAAATCGATTAACTATTCTGTAAAGTCGTACTTCCCATTAAAGCTTTTCCTTCAAATTTGGAATTCTATCAAAACTTTTATTATATAATAATATTATATTAAAAGATAAAACAATATTGTTGTGGTTGGTTCCGCAGAGCTGGAAAACATCAGAGAATTTTCCATGATAGTCTGCTTCTTTTTGTGGTGATCGACCGGTTTCGGGCGTTCGCCCATCATCAGGCTGTTTTTGTTAAACAGTGTAACCACATAAGACTTGCACAGAGCAAATACAGGAGTTTAAACTTGTGAAATTGTAAAACTAAGTACACTTTGTAACAGTTTGGAAGCTGGCAGTGCACCGAGAAGGCTCCGGGCGCTAATAATGACTATATATATTGACGCGCCTAAAATATATATAAATATATAAACATGTTAAAATTTATATTAATACATGAACATTTTCCGCCCGGATTGTACAATGTATCCCCTCAGAGAGTCCATCAATTTAAGAAGTTAGGTGACAAAATTCATTTATTAGAAACATTCAAACAAAAATCAGACATTCTTTAATGAAAAATTCTCCCCAATAAAGAGATTTTCCATTACATTACTATCACAATTATTATTCTACATTGTCTTGGAGTTAAATAAAATATTGTTTTTTTTTTTTTATTAAAATAAATTCCATTAAAGCTTTTATTCAAACAAAATCATCCCTTGACAAACAACACTAGATCTAAACAATATACCACTCTACAAAGATAGAATAATCAATGATAAAACTGAAATAAATTGAAATCTTTGAATTCAAACTAAGTGCAGATCTGGTAATTCATTGTCCGGACAAAAATGAATCCACCCTTTCTTCTATGATCTACTTCGAATTGCCACTAATAAGTAAAAATATTTACATTAAATATAAAAAAAAAAGTATTCATACAATGTTTCTATAATTAGTTCAGTAACAAAATACCAAACAAAATAGAAAATTCCCCTATAAAATTATCTAATACAGACCTAACTCTTAAAGAAAATAAAGAGAATATTACCGCATACAATTTTTTTTTGTGTGTGTATAAAACTGAGCCGACTCAGTTAGATTGTTACGCTTTCACAAAAAATTCCATTAAAGTGAAACCTATTTATACATTTTTATATACAATATTAGGTCAGATAATTAATTCAATAACTTTATTTAATTTTTAATTGTCTAATCCTTTTTTTTTTATTAATTAAATATTGAATAAAAATCAATCTGATTAATTAAATTAGAATGGAAATCTCTAATTAATATCATTTAGTTACAGTATGACTTTTTTTTATTTTTTTTTAACATCTAATTGATTTCAGTTATAGATTTCATAAATAATTAATTAAATAAAGAGTAATTAATTATAAAAAGTCTGGTGTGACCTAGTCTTCCGGACTTCCTCCTATACAATAATTTTCTCAATTCTAGTTGACAAAGTTGGACTTCCAATTTGATATTTTTTCCCAAATATTAGGTGTTGCCGTAAAGTCTATTTTAAAAATGTTTCAAAACTGTCAATTAAATACTTGGAGCCATTTTCGAAAAAATTGCCCGAGATTGGGTGGGGAAAAAAAAAATTCAATAAAATAATACACTTCTAGTTTCTGGCCAAAATTCATTTTGTATATACCAAATTGTTCAAAATATACACACCAATATAAATTATAGATCATTCATTAAATGTAGGAAACTTCACTGATCTATTTTCGATAATCACTAAAAAAAAAAATCTGTTATGAAACACGCACACTATTTTCTCTTATATCAAATTTAATTAACAAATTCTCTTTGAAATTGCAAACTTTATAAACATTAGTTGGACTAACAATTTAAAAAAAAAAAAAAATCTGGTGTGAAACACTCACACAACTTTCTCTTACTCCAGTTCTCAAAATTATAATTGACGAATTTTATAGTTTGTGTACCAAATTTAATGAAATTCGTCGAAAACTGAAAAAACTGTATAGTAAAAGCGCACTTCCGGTTTACTAATTTTCTTGAAACTCGGAATTTCAACCATCTATTTATTTCTAACTAATTATGTTTGGATGATAGAATTGTATAATCAACTAGGATAGCACTTTGATGAAAATCTGACCCCACCCCTCCCCTAAAAGTGCCCATAAAAGAACTTTCCCAGAGAAATGTTTTAGATAAAACTTGTAGATCTTTGCATGTTTAGTTTATATACGAAGTTTCAAAAAAATCGTCGGAGCCATTTTTGAGAAAATTGCGAAAAAGTGAATAAATCATTCAGTAAAGTGGTAAAGTAAAAACGCACTTCCGGTTATCCGATTTTTTTTGAAACTCGGAATTTCAACAACATATTTAATTCTAATTAACATTATTTAGATGGCAGAATTGTCTAATAAACTGAAATAACACTTTAGATGGAAAACTAACCCCACCCCTCCCCCAAAAGTGCCCTTCAATGCATTTTCCCGGAGAAATGTTTCAAATAAAAGTTGTAGTTCTTTGTATGTGTGGTTGATGTTTGAAGTTTAATGAAAATCGTCGGAGCCATTTTTGAGAAAATTGCAAAAAAGTAAAAAATCCAACTAGTAAAGTGGTACTTCCGGTTGAGGAATTTTGACAGATAATGTACTGTCATCGTGATACCGAAACGGAATATCAAGTTTGAACTTTCTACGATTTTGAGCTATGCTGTTCACATACACACTTACATACACACACACGCGCGGACACACACACAGACCATTTGCTAAAAACCACTTTTTTGGACTCAGGGGACCAAAACGGATATTTCCGGTGAAAACTCGATATCGAAAATTTGACACGATTACAATACTTCCTCTTACTACGAGTAAGGAAAAATAAAAAAAAAAAGGTGACAGGGGAATATACATATATATCTGCGTGGACATTGTGAGCGCCCTCTACTGCAACAGCATGTACCGGAGTTTAAATTTAAACCTAACTGACAGGCCCCCAAAAAAATTTCAAAAATCTTCTACTTTTTTTTACTGTTTCAAATGAAAGTGATGTTTTAATTTGGGCAGTGAGCATTCTAAGTTTTTTTAAAAAATATCGATCTGGCCATTTTCGAGAGATGAATTCAAAAAACTCAAAATGAAAATTCTTTAAGTCGCACTTCCGGTCAACCTATTGTCTTTTATTATATAGGTAACAAAACCATAAATTGTAGAGAAGTGATTGTTTAGAGCAATGCTTAATATTAATTAAACCACCAAAAATCAATTTTCAAAGGAAAATTTTGCAAATAAAACTGAAAGGCATTTAATATGCAATTGTACAGGAAGTTTAAAGAAAATCGCAAAAAATTGGAGAAAAAAACAAACAGTAAAGTCGCACTTCCGGTTGTGGATTTAGATCGAAACATTCATGCCTGTCAGATGCGGTAGTAATATCTAAATGGAATATTAAATTTGAACTTACTGAGCTTTTTCATTTTAGGGATATTTTGTTCATACACATACGCATGGGCATACAAACACACATACACAGGCAATAAGCTAAAAAGATTTGTTTCGTACTCAGGGGACCTCAAACATAATGTATTTCCGGTAAAAGCCAAATTTCGAAAATTTGACACCTTTGCCGCCTGTTGAATCATTAAGAAACAGCTGAATCAAATAAATTGTTGTTTTCAATAATCTAAGGACCTGTTATATTTTAATCTACAATTTACCTATTTCTATATTACGAGTATATAGTGTAATAACATAGTAAATAGTACATTTAATCAATCACGGTTTAAAAAACCGTTTTTACTTTTTTTTTATCATTTTAAAAATATAGCATCCAAAATTAATAGTATATAGCTGAGTATTATAGATCATAAAAAATGTCACCAAACTAAAATTTAATCTATCGTTATCAAATTTACAGTTGCTCTGATTCGGTAAGTCCTTGAGCAAGGTGGTGCATATAAACTGACCAAAAATTATTGAGTTATAAAATGTTGTGGGAAATTGTGTTTACTAATTATTGAGAGTGCACATGGAGAGTGAGCAAAATAGGCTAACCATATTAACTGATAAGGATAGATGATAAATATTACTATTATTTGGGCGAAGGACGAATGATTAATGATCTGGCTAAAGTACAAACCCACATTGTACACCTCTACTAATAATATAATAACCACAACAAACACTAAACTATTATAATGATCTATATAGATTAATTTAACTTAATTATTAATGTTAATTAATCCGTGATGAATCAAGAAATATCAATTTAAAATAAATATATATATTGGATAGAGTGGCACTATTTTTTTAAAATTGTTTTCAAATTCGCATTTTTCCCAAACGATTATTGGCCACAAAATTACATTTTAGGAAACTATACTTGTACTTATTAGTTTTTAGAGTACATCTAAATTGTGACTGATTAGACTAGAGCGATAGCCTAGGTGGTGGCGCCACAATCGTAATCAGAGAGTGGAGGGAAAAACACAGTTTACAGAGAAGAAAGCTTATCATTTATAACTACTACGACCATTCTTAAAATTAATTTTTGTGGAAAAATATTTGCTACTGCAGTAAATATTGACACTGCAGTTGAGTGTATCAACTGGATTTGCTCTGTGCAAGTCTATGTTATCACAGTTTTGACAATAACATCCTGATGATGGGCGAACTCCCGAAACCGGTCGATAACCACAATAACGAGCATGCTATCACGGAAAATATCTCTGTTGCTTTCCAACTAGGCGGACCCAACCACAACTATGTATTTTTTGTTTTTTAAGTTGTTTTGTTTTAAGCTAAACACAAGCACCCTCAGGGTGACATTTTCTAAAAACACTTCACAGAGTACTTTACAGCAATGACGGTAAAAGAAAACTAAATAATAAACAGTACCGAATGATTTATCCAAAAATATTCATGTCGTGTCCCGCTGCAATGCTGTGTCATGTGTACATCTTTGGAATAATTAATGAATATAAATTGTATCAAAATATATTCTTGTTAAATATTTTATGATTGTAAAGTAAGGAATTTTTGCTATGTACATATTTATAAATTGGGGTTTTTTGAAGGGTGGAAGTCACAAAAGAAACAGTTAGTTGAGTCAGAGATACCTGGCCTACCTTTATCATTACATTTATTTAGGACAAAGGGAATTTCCCTCTTCTCACTTTCCCCGGGATGGAGGTAGAATATATAAGGTGGGCCCTTGTAGGGAAGGGGGTCAGTTCAAAATTTATACCGTAAAAGGAATGAAATCTGTGATTAGAAAAAGCCATGTACAGCAGTGAGTGGTGGAAGTGCCCCAAGAAACCCAACCTTCTTCAAGTCAGTAAATATGTAAAATATGTAAGTTTATAAAAAGCAATTTCTGCTAAATGACAAGACACTTAATATGTTGTTATATCACAATATTGTATTTATTTATTTTTGACATATATTGGTTATTTTAATTATATATTTTGGATCTATGTACTTAGTTGTTTTTTCATCCTCTCCAACTTCTGTATAAACCACAGACCTCAAGAAATCCCTTTAGAAAAGATTTAAATTATAAATTAAAATTATTTAATTATTAATTAAATTCGGACCTCCCCCCCAATACAATCAAATTACAGCTGATATAGAATTTTTGGTTCGGGAGGCCCCCACCAAAACAAGTATCTGATAAAAATACAAATTTCGAAAATAAAACTTCCAGTACTCCTCTCCTGTAAGGGGAGAAGGGGCTGTAAGATTAAAAATATATATTTTTGTTTCTAACCGAACAGAAACGATATCATTATAACAAGTTCCGATACAGTTTTATAAAGTTATCGACAAAAAATATATGTGATTTCTTCATATAAATACTAATAACTATTATTCAAATATTTCAGATGATTTAAAATATAATAATCATGAAATTAAAAATAAAACCTTGCATAAAATGATAAGACCTTGTATAATGGTAATAATTTATTTTTCAAGGTTATTTGTGATAGTTACCAAACACAATAGTGGAATAATTAGGCCAAACTAACTCAACAATAAAAATAAAACATTGCCGATTGTCATAACAATAGTAAAAAATGTAATAATAAAAATGATTTCAACTAATTATGGTAATAGTTTTTTTAAATTTGTAAAGTAAGAGATTTTCATTTCAATTTTTTCTTCCTCTTCTTTCTCCTAGAAAGAAAAAGTATTGCGATCATGTCCATTTGGAAATTGAGTTTCATCGAGATCCCCTGCGTGCAAAAAATTGTTGATTAGAAAACTGTTTCAATGAACAAAATACGATCTCGTATCTTAAAATCGAAAAATCACCGGAAGCAATTTCGTTACAGACAACACTACCTATCACCGGCAAGAGAGCAGTAATGGCTCTTAAGAAGAGAAAACCAAAGGGCAACACTGTCGAGATTTTCTGTACGAGTGTAGCGCGCTGCCTCTGAATTAATCTCATCTCCAACAAACATACATATACACAAAGACACATATTATATTACCGAATGTAATAATTTAAAACACTTATTGTTGGGATTAGCTCAGCGCTGGACTCCTCATAGGATGGTCCAGGTTCGAGACCATCAGTGCTTTCCTTAGATTTTCTCTTCCTACGAGCAGAGGCTCTAACGAGAGAACACTATCTGGAGGCCGGCAGTGCACTGAGAAAGATGACCTTAGATGTTGACGCGCCTATTTTTTTTCAGGAGACTTCAAAAATGAAAACTCAATTTCACGCCAGTGCAGTCTTGTTTTAGCAGTAATGTAAGAAAGTAAAAATTTACATTAATTTTTACTTTCTCTTACTCCCAGTAAGAGGAAGTATTGTAATCGTGACAAATTTTCGATATTGAGTTTACACCGGAAATATCCGTTTTGAGATACCCTGAGTCCCAAAAAGTTGTTTTTAGCAAATGGTCTGTGTGTGTGTGTGTGTGTGTGTGTGTGTGTGTGTATGTATGTGAACAGTAAAGCTCAAAAACGATAAATCGTAGAACGTTGAAACTTGATATTCCGTTTAGTGATCACCATGGGATCCGATGGTGGGTCATCTGTCAAAATTCCTTAACCGCAAGTAGCACTTTACTAATAGGTTTTTTTACGTTTTTGCGATTTTCTCAAAAATGGCTCCGACGATTTTCTTCAAACTTGTTATATCAACTACACATACTAACAGCTACAACTTTTATTTGAAACATTTCTCCGGGAATCATTTAAGGGCACTTCTGGGGGAGAGGAGGGGTTAGGTTTTCATCCAAAGTGCTATTTCAAGTTATTAGACAATTCTGCCATCTAAATAATATTAATTAGAATTGAATATGTTGTTGAATTTCCGAGTTTGAAAAAAATCGGATCACCGGAAGTGCGTTTACATTACCATTTTACTAAATGATTTTTTTCACTTTTTTCGCGATTTTCTCAAAAATGGGTCCGACGATTTTCTTTAGATTTGTAATATAAACTAAACATGCAAAGATCTACATCATTTATTTAAAACATTTCTCTGGGAAAATTCATTTAAGGGCACTTTTAGGGGAAGGGTGGGGTTACAGCTTCCTCTAAAATGGTATCATAGTTGATTATACAATTCTATCATCCAA
>JAAEAF010011925.1:0-29605 GCA_011037195.1 Triatoma infestans | reverse complement strand
AATCCATGGTAACAAGTTTTAATTTTTTTTTTTTTTTACCGCCAAACGTGCATTTCTGTTGAAAACTCAAGTTCGAAAACGTCTTGACTAAGATAATACTTCTTTCACAATAAAGAGAAAACACTCATAAGTCTTGCTCTTATCCTATATCTAGGGTGACCAGAGTTATATGCTCCATCCACTTTTTTTTTAAACGGCGGGAAATTTCGAAAAAATAGAAAACACGTATTTAATCATTTTTAGTCTAGTTTATTTTCAGTGATGATCCATTTTTTTAAACCCCAATATCCCGAGATACAGCATCCAACTTTTTTTTTTTCAAATGGAACATTATATTTGTTTTTGCATATTTTTATAGTACTTGAGACTTAAAAAAAAAAAAAAATTTAAAAAATCGGTTAGGGTTTGTCAAAAGTTATGGTAAATTGAAAAAATATGACAAAAACCAAATTTCAGTTTCATGTCAAAATTACCTATTTTTCTTTAAAAGAAGCTCTCAAACTGGAAAACTTATCAACGGATAGAAGCCAAAGCTCTGGACTAACACGCTCGTTGGTAGCAGCACTAGGTGGCAAAGTCAACATATAGGCAGGCTAGAGTATGACGTTCCAGATCTTCGTGACTGAAGCCACGGGATTAAGGTTACTGTACACTTTATTTTTTAGATATCCCCACAAAAAATAGTCCATTGGGGTTAAGTCCGGAGGTCGAGGTGGCCATTGGATCGGACCATGAGTTCCTAACCACTTTTCGTGAAAATTTCTGTCCAGGTAACGTCGAACAACTCTCGCATTATGTGCCGGGCAACCATCTTGTTGAAAATACATATCTAGCCGACGTTTTAGAGGAACATCTTCAAGCAAACTGGCAAAAGTCTCTTAAAAAAGTTAGATACCTTTCACCAGTTAAGTTCCCTCTGTAGAAGTATGGGCCGATTAGTTGGTTTCCTAAAACTCCACACCAAACGTTTGTAGAAAAACAACCTGATGGCGTGTGGCGAAGGTAACTTGTGGATTTTCTTCAGCCCATATTCTAAAGTTCCAACGATTAAGAAGGCCATGTTGGTAAACATTGATTCATCAGTCCATAAAATTGTGCATTTTTTGTGGGGATATCTAAAAAATAAAGAGTACAGTAACCTTAATCCGTGCCTTCAGTCGAAGATCTGGAACGTCGAATAACTCTAGCCTGCCTAGATGTTGACTTTGCCACCTAAGTGCTGCTACAAACAGAGCGTGGGAGTCCAGAGCTTTGGCTTGCCTATCCGTTGATAGTGCCCAGTTTGAACAGCTTCTTTAAAGAAAAATAAGGTAATTTTGACATTAAACTGAAATTTGTTTTTCATATTTTAAATTACCATAACTTTTGCAAAACCTAACCGATTTTAAAATTTTTTTTTTTTTTTTTTTTTTTTTTTTTTAGAGGCTCAAGTACTATAAAAATATGCAAAAAAAAAATATAATGTTCCATTTGAAAAAAAAAAAGTTGGATGCTGTATCTCGGGATATTGGGGTATAAAAAAATGGATCAATCACTGAAAATAAACTAGACTAAAAATGATTAAATACGTGTTTTCTATTTTTCGAAATTTCCCGCCGTTTAAAACAAAAGTGGGTGGAGCATATAACTCTGGTCACCCTGTATATCACGATTTTTGGTGATAAATTTTTTTTTTGCTGGAAAGTTTTAGGATCAGATAGAGAATGTGGGGTTAGAGACCGCGCGGCAGCGTTGCCATCTAATCCAGAAATACTGGTTAGGCATATTTCAATTTTTAAATCTTAACTCATTCAGACTGTTTCAACTAGAAGAGATAGGTTTATATATTTCTACAGTTAGCTGTCCGAGTTTAAAGAAAATCCTTGAGTGATTTTTCAAGAAAATTCCAAAAAACTCAGAAACCTAAACTGTAGGTCGCACTTACAGGTTAACGAATTTCTTCAAATTTGAAATTCAGCAATATTAAAGTGGTAGGGAGAATCATACATTATACTGTGTAATGGCAGTATACTGAAACTTGGACTCAAGCTTGTTCATAGAACCTCCAAAAAATCGAACTTGAACCTCGTATTTACAGACGTGGGAGATACTCTTATTCAAGAAGGCAGAGAAGATATAAGAGAAGAAAGAAGCGTGTTTGCAGAGGGGAAAGAGTAGTGTTACTCCACAGTTGAAAGTTCATCATCATACTGCACCAAAATCAAACCGTAACACTACTAAAAGATTAGGGCCGGGAAATTCTGTCACATCCACCTTACACCATCAAATCTTTTTTTGTTTGGTCACCTTCAAGAAGTCATTAAAGTTTCACAGCACCTTGGAGATAAAAAAATTGTTCAAAAGTGGCTTACATTTCTAGACAGAGAATTTTTACTGCCATCAAAAAAATCTAGTAGAGAGATGAGACAGTGTACATAAATGTATGAAAGGATTATGTCGAAAAACAGGTAAATTGTGATTTATTGAGATTCACTTAATTCATCATAATAAAACTATGACCAACTATCTCTTCAGATACTGTCATGTATTTGGCACTACTATCTAAAAGGCAAATCTAGTCCTATTGAAACTGTGTCTCAACAGTACTAGAATAATATTCAGGATCAGCAAGCTCCTTTTTTTTAAGATTGCCGAAGAAGACAATCTTACCGAATGGTATTGTTTTCAATAAGGGACAAATGAATGGCTGACAAAACTCCATACAGAAAATAATGGCTGTTGCTTATGTAATAAGAGCAATAATAATCACAGATAAATATAAGACATCATTTTTAAAAATGGCAACATATGGAGGCTTACAGTTGATAACGTAGTATTTTATCTGATCGATAAAACCAGCAATTAAATCGTATTAAAAAAAAAAAGCAAGATAAAAAAGATGCATTTAATTATTATTACCATATGTTGTTATAAACGGTATAATAAATATACGAACATGAAATAAACATTGCAATAATTAAGTATTTATATAACTTTCAACTGATTAAATTAGGGGAAGGATTAGCTAAGTGGTTAGCGCGTTGGACTCCCATGCAGAGGTCCCGGGTTCGAGTCCAGAGCTAGCCTTAGATTTTTTCTTCCTAGGAGCCTCTACAGCTCACTGTTCGGTGATAGACAGTGTTTGTCTGTAGCGAGAGAACACTGTCCGGAGGTCGGCAGTGCACCGAAAAGGCTCCGGGGCTAATGTCCATAAATATTGAAGCGCCTTAAATTTAAAAAAAAAACTGATTAAATTAACTTAATCAATTGTAAATATTTTGCTTATAAAGAGATAGCGAGTAATTTAAAAATTAGCATGATATTATGACAAATTATTCATTTCTAGAAACATAAGATTATTGAACATGAAGGATAGAATCGACCAAGCGTGCAGATCCTTAAGAGTAAGGCTAGCAACAGAAATCCTGACAATAATCCTGCTGCTTTCATCTTATAATAAGCTCACACCTACATAAAAATATTCATACAGTTTCCCCTAACTGGTGAAATTATTAATAAACATGGAAAAATTAAATATCTTCAAAAATTAATAAGTTTTATAAAAGTACATCATGGTATAAGATAGCGTAACAGTAAATTACAAACATCTCTGAGATCTTATCAAGATCATGTTTATCTTTATGGAAGCATCATCATCCATCACGGTTGTTGAGTTTTGGTTCATGTTTTCTACAATTAGAAAACTGGCACCATTACTTCATAAACTAATCACAATATATATATAGTTCTTTTTTAAAATAAAATAATTGCAACTGAATTATCTTAAACTTAATCACATTAAGAAAAAATAGGCAATAACATCATCACTTAGGACGAATTCAAGATAAAGCTACAATTAATTTAAAGAAAATTAATTTTAATTGAAATTCATTTAAAAAAAAAATTAAAAATAATCTTTTCCAATGACACATTTTAATTCAAAATAGAATCTTTTTCTTTACATTTTAATCGCTTTGAATATTACAAAGATGGCGGAACTGTACACAGTACTGAACGGCACTCTAACCGGATTAATATCAATGCTTTATCCAAAAACATCTAAAATCAAGGTTTTTATGAAATAATTTTGAAACGTAATAAACAGTAAAGTTAGAATTTTGTATTTTTATATATTCCTGTCCACGCACTCACGCGCATTAATAAGACACATACACAATCAATCTTTAACCTTTTTTTTTCATACTCAAGAGCGCACCCTCTAAACATGTAATTTTGATGAAAACTTAGTTTAGAATATCTGAAAACGAAGTAAAAAAAAATCGGGGCAGGTGTTGGTGTAGTGGTTATGAGCATGGACTTGTAAGTGGGAGGACCCCAGTTCGAGTACCGCCTATAACTGCTAAATTTTATAAATGTTTAAAAATGTTATTAGTAAAGTAGGTGCTTCCGTCCCCGTCCACGACACCTAATGGTAGTTAGACGTTAAGCATGTCTGAAAAAAAAATTAAAAAAATCGTACTCTTGTTTAGAGGAATCAACGGAGGATTGGGGGAAAATAATACAACTTTTACAAAGAGAGTGAGTTGCGTGAATGTAATTAGACTACTACCTCACAAAAGACTAAAATAGTGCATGGGTTTGTAATATTTTAAAGCTTATAAGGAAATTCGAAAAGCTAGCAAAACTTGCCTGGGTCTAACTTATAGGAATGGATTTTATTTATGGTAAACTTTAGGCTGTTAAGATATGAACACCAATATTAAGAAAAAATACGAAATAAAAAAAATAAAAACCTAAATATAAGATATAAAGATATGATTAGAAAGAAGAAAGACACGAGGCAGGAAGTTATGGGGGACTGCAATCTTGGGAACTTTCCAAAATTTTACCGAATAAAAGATTTTTATTTCTTTCCACTGTATAATTATTGTTCGTATGGTAGTTTTATGATCTATGACCTTTCTTCTGGACCATTATATAATATTTATTCTTCAACACTATAAATATAGAGATATTTAATTGTAGATATGTACTCGGAAGTATAACTACAGTTAATCACTAGTTTACTATTCGAAATCCAAACATTACCACTAGTATTGACAAGTACAATAAATTGAATGTTTCCATTCCAAAATGAATACATAGACATTCTCTTTTAAGGGCCTTAACACGATAAAAGGACATCTCAGAAAAAATATAATGTAAGATTTCAACAATTACTACAAAGTGCTCTTCTTGTCAATCAAAAAATTGGTTCATAAATTAATTCAGAATATTTGAATGTGAAGACGCCTTATTTTAAACTCCATTATTTTAATGTAGTAAATCTGAAAACGTGGGAATTTGTAGAATGATCTCTTAAAAATGAATTACATATTTTGACTGAAGGGGGAAAAAAAATCAATCAAATGAACGCAAATAAGATTGATGATGGCCTCTGTGTTTCAATTAAAATCCAGTAAAAATTTCATTAGGTCACAAATATTGCAAGTATATTGCCATCTTGTCAGAGATTCAACGAAAAAAAACCGGTTTTAGTCTATTGACTCCGCAAAATAATGCTCTTTGAACTGAATACACTAGCATTTATCAGCTTGAAACTAGCACGGTCCATTTGAAGAAAAAACATTATCTCAAATAGTTAATTAAAAAAAAAAAAAATTCGCAAACTATTAAGTATGTGAGAAAAGTAAAACCTGGTGTGAAACACTCACACATGTTATTTAACAGCCGTTAATACAATTATAACATAGAGAAATTTTACACAAGCGTCCTAACGTAAGTGTAATTGGTGGTGGGGTATTGTTAGCACAGATGGCAGCTAGACATTGAATGTGTTTACACTGTAATCCGTAGACAGCGCCAAAACGACACAATCCCAAATAACATTTGAAATGTAGCGAGGCAAATTATTTTTCACAATACACTAAAATAAATTTTTTCCAGAAAAATGTTTCAAATAAATTTGATAGGTTTTATATCTGTGCAGTTAACACTCCAAATTTAAAAAGGAAATCATAACCTCTATGATTGTATCCGCGCCGTAGCATGCTATTATGGTTGTTCCTGTTCGGTTTCGGATTCTCATTCATCGACAGACTAAGGTTTTAAATCAATGAGTTCAACTAGATGTTTATATCAAGCCCCACACTGATTGATGTATGTTAGAGGATGAGAATCTGAAACCGGTTAGGAACTACGATGGACGTTATTCAGCATTAACGGACCAAATTACATATTCATACATTCAAAAATCATAACCCTTTATGACTGAAACTTCCCAAAAACTCAGTAGCCTATTCTGTAAAGTTGCCATTTCCGGTAATCGATTTTCTTCAAATGTGATTTTATAACAATGCTTCTAAAGTACCTCGAAATTATATATAAGATGGAACAATACATTTGAATAAAATGGTAATTTAAAGGATAGTTTAACGTTGTTGTTCCCCTGGAAAAATTATTCAAACTCAAGGTGATAGTCAATGATCTGTTTAGTAGATAGTTTAAAAAAAAAAAAAAATTTTTGAGCCATTTTCAAGGTCAAATCGCGATAAACTAAAAATACCAATCGGTAAAATCGCATTTCCGGTTGATAGATTTTGACTAAATCCTGCATATCAAATGCGGTGGTAGTATCTAAATAGAATACAAGTTTAAGCTACCTAAGATTTTCTTTTTTTTAGATATTTTGTTCATATACGTGCGCATACACATACATACATACAGACCATTCGCTAAAAACCTTTTTTTCGTAAACAGGGTACCACCCCAAAACATGTATTTCCGGTGAAAGAGAAAGTAAAAATAAAAACCCTGGAAAACAACTTTATATCAAGACTAACTCTATTTCGGCTGCAAACAAGTAATTATTCAATGAAAATATCATCTAATCGGATTGCATACAGAACTAAATTGAGTAATACTATCAGTGAAAGCAAATATATCTAAAAGAGAGCAAAGCTAACTTAAAGTGCTCCAATAAATTAAAATAATATTACCAATAATCTTAACACAGTGATAAAGTTAGTGGCGATGATTAGCCCACAGCACTCACCTGTAACAGAAAACAAGGCTGTAATTCCAAAATTCAATTAATAATATTATAGATCAAATAAATAAATACATTTATATAGAAAATGCATAGTTAATGTTTATTTAAAACAAATAAATTAAATAAAAAAACTAGATAAATAAATAAAAAGTAAAATAAATATAGTGAAGTGAACTAGGGGAGTAGAAGAATGCGTTCTAAATAAAGTGATGTTAGTATAGGTATGGAATCTGTTGAGTTAGTAAGAAGAGATCCAATACTATCTTTGTAAAGGGTGAGAGCAACAACACATACAGTCTCAGTTTTAAATACAATGTGGACGTCATCAAGGGGACATTAACATACAGAGTTAGTTACTTGAAGATTATTTTAATTAGAAAACTTAATTATAATTACTAATTATAGCAATTATTTACATAATTTTTTCTATTATTTAATAAATCAAATAAAACAAAACAGTTAATTAACAGCAAACTTCTATTACACTTCATAAGTACAATACTGGAGAAATTAATCAACAGAGGAAGTACTGTAATCGAGTCAAATTTGTGAAATTGAATATAAACCGGAAATACAATTTTTGAGGTTTCCTGATATGAAAAAAAAAAGTTTTTAATGAATTAGTATGTCTGCTGCGTGTGTGAAAATATATATCTCATAAACGATAAAATCGCGGGGAAACTTAAAACATTATTCCGTTTAAACACTATTCATCATTTCCACAAATAATTTCAGTACAAATGGAACCCACAAGTGAAGCTTTGCTGAATGTTTTTTTTTCGATATTCTTGACAATGGTTGCAAAAGTTCTAATTGAACCCCATCTTGTAATTACACATGGTTTTTATTTGAAACATTTTCCTTGAAAATTGCTGTTTGGCGAATTCTTATCTTAATGCTTCGTCAGAACAACAATATTAAAAAGAAATCGATTGATAGAATGTAAAATGTTTAAAAATATATTTGTCGATCTATTTTTCTTTATTCTCTAATAGGTATATATCTCATTATTTATTTCAACCTTTTATCGGAAAAATAGATTTTAGTAGAGTTGAGAGAAATTTGTTGAGAGAAATTTTTAATTGTTAGCTTGACTTCAAAACTGATTTCTGACAAGATTTCTTCGGGTATGATTTTGCCATGCACTATAGTCACATTCGGGTCAACCTTATCTCTAAAAACGCCCGCATTAATCTCCAGCATCCATGTTCATTTACAATGCTAAGACCAAGTAAATGTATTCCAAAAATTCGCAAGTTTGAAAAACAGTAGACCACCCCAGATTTAAAAAAAAAAATAATATAATTCTGTGGTTGATAGGAAAAGTTAAGTTGAAATTCAATATACTTATATACGAGGGTCATTCAATAAGTAATGAGACTAATCGCTGTAGATCAAAAACGATTTGTTTAATCAATACAAAACTTTGGCTACTTTTCAACATAGTCCCCAGCAACATTTATACACTTGTCCCATCGTTCTTCTAATTTGTGTATGCCTCTACCATAAAATTCTTTGGGATAATCTCGAATCTCGCATTAACCTTTTTAACTTCTTCATTGGATTGAAAATATTTCCCACGTTGAGCCTCTTTAGGAGGTCCAAACAAAAGGAAGTCCGATGGGGCGAAGTCGCGAAGAAGATCTCTCACCCCACTTTCTTTGTGGGCGTCCGTAAGTTGCCTTGGAACCTATCTCGCAGAAATTTTCTTGTACTGCAGGTTATTCTGAATAATATTATGGATAGTTCCAACACTCGCGTGCACTTCTTCAGCTATCAGTTCAATAGTAATACGCCTGTTGTCTTAAATTAACGGAGTTAATGCGAGATTCGAGGGAGGAAGGGGCAACTTCAACCGGTCGTCCACTTCGTTGCTTGTCACGGACAGTTATACGGCCACTTTTAAACTGTTCTACCCATTTGTAAACGATCGAACGGTTTAAACAATTATTTCCGAACATTTCAACGTTCTTTCGTGGATTTCACTACCGTTGATACCCTCTGATTCTAAAAATTTAATCATTGAGCGTTGCTCTTCCGAGGTGCAATGCTCAAGCGGCCTCGCCAGTGTTAACTGAATACATTTGAGGTTATGCTTACCAATGTTGTGGTTTGAGGTTTTGCGGATGAGAAACTAAAATACTAGGATGTCAACTTGACGCACTGAAACTATTGTATTGATTAAACAAACCGTTTCCGAACTACACTAATTTCGTTACATATTAAATGACCCTCGTATCTTTATACTTCTTCCTTATCAACCATATGGTTAGGGGAGTGAAACCAAAACATTCTCGGTCACTCTGTGGACAAATTAGCAAAGTTATTTAAAGAAAAAAAAAAAAAGTTAAATTTTTACATCGTTTTATTCCAGCTGCACTCGTGACAGTAAATGTTAATGCAATTATAAAATTGGCGATTTTCTTATACAACTTGAAAAGGTTTATCCAGTTGCCCCCTGACACAAGTATACAGCTGATACGTAGGTATTCGACTATATTGGCTGGTCCAAATGGCAAATTCGTAATTGTATGTGTTTACATTGTAATTTAAAAGATAGCGCCAAAAACAATGCAGAAGCAAAAATCAATTGAAATGTTCGCCACAGATCCGCAGAAAACCCTTCAAAAGCAATTTTTACGAAAAATAATATTTGTAATAAAAGTGATTATATCTTTGCAGCTAATATTCCAAGTTTAAAGAAAATCATTATATTCGTTTACGAAAATTCTATTATACTGAGTTAGTTGCACTTCCGGCTAACTGATTTTCTTCAAATCTAGATTTGTACCAATGATTCTAATATGTATTAATATTCCACCACACATTATACTGAAGCCATATTTTAAAGAAAAGCTTTTAACGTTGCTGCCCCCCCCCAATCCCTAAAAATCCATTTTCCCGGAAAAATGTTTCATATAAAAGTAATAGGCTTTGTAGCCAGTATATAAAGTTTAACGGAAAATCATTGAAGCCGTTTTCGAGAAAACTGCGAAAAACTGACGAAAAAACATTCAATAAAGTCGCACTTCCGGTTTGACTGATTTTGCATGAAACCTTCGTGTTAGATACCTAAAAGGAAAATCAATTTTAAACTAACTGCGATTTTTTGTTTTTGAGATATTTTTTGTTCATACAGACAGACAGACACACACACACACACAGACATTCGCTAAAAAACATTTTTTTCGCATCTCAAAACATGTACTTCCGGTGAAAACTTAATTTCCAAAATTTGACACGCTCGCAATACTTTCTCTATTACTAGGGACAAGAGATAAAGTAAAAAGACTACTAAAAGAAATTCGAATAATATATATTTTCTATTATTGGCGAAGAGGAGACGAAATGGTGGTATTAGTTAAAGAAAGATTCTCGCAGTTGAAGATTCAATGTCATCGAATTGCTCCATTACTCTATATGCGATTATCTCGAAAGAATTTTCTCCAAAATTGCAAATTTTTTTGCATCATGCGTGTCATTGATTTCAAATTTTATTTCATACTTTTATTGATAATAAAAGATCAGTATGTTATATGTACGTTCATAAAGCAAAGCTGAAGGCAAAATAATTTTATAATACGATCAACTTTTTCTCGTGAGAATGTGGTACGAAAAGCTACCTAATTCACAAAAATCAAATCAAAATTCTTCATAGTTGATCAAAAATTTCCTATAATCATTTGAAAACAGTTAACATAAATGCTGCCGGCCAATACCAATGATTTTTCTTCTTCTTCTTCTTCTTACTTTTTACCACCAAAATACTGTAGAAATTAAAAACGTTTTTAATATAATAAATAAAAATAAATATTTATTACGATCGACTAACGCATTTATTTCTGGTAAATTGAAAATCGATTTTATTGGCGCTTTCTTCTAAAGGCCATTTTAATAAATAATATAATTTCGTAATCTTTAAAGCGTTGAAACAATTAAATGTTACGTAAGAATTCCTTCCTAGTTTGAACAAAAATTTATCATTTGCAATTTGCAATTTTATGAGAGAAAGCTGGTGACTATATTTTTTTAAATTACTGATGAAATGTCGGATTTTTTTTTTTACATTCTTTTGAGTAATTACAACTTCTTAAGTTTTTAATATGATGTTTAATTATAAAACATATTAAAATTTAAATTAACAATTTAACGACAATAATAAATTCGATATGAAATAATAAAAAAAGATGATAAAGCAGTATTAAATAGAAAGTTAATTTATGAATGTTTTAAAATTTACAAAAAAAAAAAAATTAAGCCATAAAGAAATTGCAATTCTAAAAAAGTGTTTCATTTGGTGTCACACATGGTAAAAAAGACATGTATAAAAGTCTGTATATTGCCGCCAGTAAGCTATATAAATTCTCAACTGAAAACAACCAGCAATATGTAGTAAATTTCAATAAAAAATAACATACAGACCGGAGGGCATCTAGGAGATGAAATGATGATGATTATTACCCGTTAGGAGCAGAAGGAGAGTACGGAATAAGAACCAGATAAATGTCTGGTGAAGGAGTAAAGAAAACAGAATAAAACATAGCCCTACACACATTATCTATTTATAATATCTTCATATCTTTGGATCCCATCCCCAACAGATAAATATGTGACAACATCCCTTTCCTTCCCTGGAAGTCTCCTCCTCCATACACTATTACATGAAAGTCATATAAAATATAGAATTCTCCATCGTCTTCTTCCCTCCCCCATATTAATGAAACTATATCTTTATTAACAAATAAGTACATCTTGTTAAATATGAGTTGATAAAAAAAAGTAAGACCTAAAGCGTTTTCTTTTACTCACGGTCAGTGTTAAAAAAATACAACTATACAGTTTCTCTTCAAGCGTTTTAATCAAAACTATTAGACCCAAAAACGTGCAACTCCTGCTACAAAAGAATAAGTTACATTAATATACGAAGTGGGAGATGGATTTTATTTTAAAATGGTAATCAAATCGTCAGGCCTTAAAATTACAATGACATGTTTGTACGGCTTGTGCTCTTTAGAATAGGAGAGGAGTAAACGTTGAGAACGATGAGACTGAAAAATCCTTTTTAGAGAGCTCCTGAAGAAGGGCACCAATGGTACCCGAAACGTAGAGCAACAAATAATTATTTTTCTTTAAAAACTCCTCTGGTCATTGCCGTACAAACATCTCATTGGAATTTATTTTAACTTATTTGTCTGTGGGGAGAGACCAAACCCTATGCTACCCAAAGTTCCATAGGGCCCATATAGGTAACCAAAGAAAATAACAACAAACCGGGTTTAGAACAAAAATGCACACCCGGGTCTAATCTATCTAAGATTCACCGCAGTCCGAACAAATCGGACAATAACTTAAAGGGAAATAGCCTAAGCTCCTCCACAAACATCCTGTTCCTGAACCTAATTTCCTCACAACCCAAGCAACCTGTCATTATTTTTACTTTCTCTCAAGCCTTTTTTTTTCCATTCACTGATTGTCAATTAGTATTCGACAATTAATAATCCTTGGTAAGGATAATGTCTGTGAAATTCAAGAAATATTTATATTCCTTTTTTTAAAAAACATTAACATATTATGTAACTAAAGTCGTCAACAAAGTCAACATTTTGTTAATTTGAAAAAACTTGAGAGCTATTGCTTCCTCACTAGCTTTCAAGATAAAACGCTCCTGAAGAAGCTCATTGCAATTTGGGCGAAACGTCTGTTTCTAGCAAACCACTGACGCTGTCTCAACCCGGAAACTCAAGTGTTTTTCATGCAAATGGCCGCGGAAATCTAAAAGAACATTTTGTTAATTTAACAAAATTAACAAATTAACAAAATTTAACTTAACATGTTGTTTCCATACACTTGTCCTTCACTAGGTTCACAGCTGATATTCCAAGCTATATAATGCCGGTTCTTCTTCTTTTTTTATTCCGTTTAACAATATCCTTGGTTTTACCACTTTTATGTAATATCAATCACTAATTGTATATGGAATTCTAATTAGTCGTCTTAATGTGAAACATCAATTAGAAACCTAACTTCCTACACAAATTTTCTAGGTACCTATCTAACTATTTTCATATTAGGCTGTATACTAAGATAAAGCCAACTTTAATATATTCCTTTATCTCAAGATAGTTATAGTTTCCGTTATACAATGAATCTAATGTCAATTTTGATAATTCTTTTTCTTGAAACGATAATCTAATAAAATACGGTTCTAAGATTAACGACCTTATTACTTTCTATATATAATTCAACACTACTTCTGAGGTAAAAAAAATCTGGTATGAAACACTCACACAACTTTCTCTTACTAACGTTTACAAAATTGTTGACAAATTTTATAGTTAGTATACCAAATTTAATTAAATTCATCGGTATTGTTATGGAGAAAATCACGAAAACTAAAAAACTGTTTAGTAAAAACACACTTCCGGTGACATATTTTTCTTGAAACTAGGAAGTTTGGCAAGCTATTTAATTTTAATTGATTTTGTTTAGATTGCACCTTAAAGGAAAACTTAAGGGAGGTTACCCCGAGAAATATTTAAAACAAAAGTTGTAGCTCTTTGCAGCTGTAATTCACATTCTTAGTTAAAAGAAAATTGGTGGAGCCATTTCACGGAAAATAGGAGCTGAAAAATACTTATTAGTAAAAACGCACTTCCGGTCATCCGATTTTCTTCAAACTTGAAATTTCAAAAATATATTTAATTCTAATTAATATTATTTAGATGACAGAATTGTATAATAAACTGAAATAGCACTTTAGAAAAAAACCTCACCACTTTCCTCCCCCAAAAATGCCCTTAAATGAATTTTCCCAGAGAAATGTTACAAATAAAAGTTGTAGCTCATTATATGTGAGGTTGATATTCCAAGTTTAAACAAAATCGTTGGAGCCGTTTTCGAGAAAATCACAAAAAAAAAATGAAAAAATAAAACATTCGGTAAAGTGGGACTTCTGGTTGAGCAATTTTTACAGAAGCTTATTTTTAGGTCTCTTTATGCTACGCCTTTGCGAAGGAATTGTAAAATATTCTAGGGCAAATCAACGAATAAATAATAATAAACGAATTATTATTTTCAGATCTCCTGGTGGTGCTTTAACGAAATATTAAGCTTGAACTTTTGACGTTTTTGAGATATGCCCCCCCACACACCATACACGCTCATACGAGCGCGACCAATTGCTAAAATCCACCTTTTTTGTACTCACGAGGCCTAACAACGGATATAACCGGTGAAAACTCGATTTCAAAAATTTGACACGATTACAATACTTCCTCTATCAGCAGTCAGAGAATATAAAAATCAATTAACTTACTGATTCTTTTATATTAATTAATTACTTTAATGAGTGGTTCATGTCTAAAAAATAAAATATATTTAGGAAAAATGAAAAAAAGGTACGGTATGAAACAGGAACGCGACTTTCTCTTGGTGAAGTTAATATAAATACAATAGATCTTAAAACTTAGCATTTTTACTCAAGATTTAGCTGTCCTTAAGGCCGATATAGTAATAGTGGTTCTCATAAAATCCAATATTTGAACGTGTAATGATATGGGAAGGTCATAGCAATGTCAAACCTTCACAACACATAACAAAAGAAAGAATAATTTATAACTAGTGGCCTAGCCGGCCGCTGTCTTCAAGACAAGGCCGCGGCCAAACAAACAAAACCAAGGGTCAATACTTTACATCAAAGCAAGCACCGATAAGCTGGCCACTGACCTAAATCGCTGGTCACCGAACTAACCAAGATCGCACACTAGGACAGATGTCTTGGTGTGAGTGTTGCTAACAATAATATATAAACTTCGCCCCATTGGAAGAGGGGATGATTATACTTCAGTACGTCTTCAAGATCATTATACGAGCAGCAGTTCCGCGTCCCTATACAGTTTTTATTTATACTTATTTCCTTAGTTGTGCATCTTAGTTCATTTATTTTAATCATTCTAAATTATTAGTTATTTATCTCCTATTTATTTCTAAGTATTTCTTGTTAATAGTTACCATTACTCACGTTTAAATTATTGTACAAATACAGTCTATTTTTATAAATTCAGTGTTAATAATTCGAGCACTAACTTCCAAAAATCTCTAAACTAACTTCCGCCCTCTTCAAGACATCTACTACATACCATAGGAATCACAATAAACGATTCCACTACAAATGTGATTGATTACATTCGATCAAAATCAAAGCGCCTCGAATCAAAATCCAATAATATTAGAAATCTGTCCTAGATTTCCGAAAATATATTTTAAGTAAAAGTGAAGTGCTTTGAGCTTCAAAGATTAAGGAAAACCATTATTTATTTTCGAAGAAAAAACCTTAGAAACCAATCTTTAAATTTGCATTTACGTTTGACCGATTTTTCTTCAAATTCGCAATCTAGCAATACATTCAATAAGTTTATTATGTAATAAGTGATAGAAAGGTATACAACAGTTTAACTGACACGCTAGAGAGAAAAGCTTAGTGTTGCACTTTTTCTCTTATAATAATAGAAAAAATGCTGAAATATAAGTAATGGTTAAATCTTATTGCAACTATTAAAACATTCTTAATCCCGCTTTGAATTATTCTTTATGTATTTTTGGGTAATATAGTTTATAATAATTTAAATCTTAAAAATTCTTATATTACATAATGCTATAAAGAAAATGTTATTAAAAGATATACCTCATAGATAAAAAAGTAGTTCATAATTGTTTAAAAATGAAATAGACTTGATACTTGATTTGTATTAGAACAATGAATGTTTTTAATATAATGTAATTTAATAATAGAGAATGAACATTAGTTAGTCCAGCAATGAGGGTGCGAACTGCATCAATTTAAATTGATTAATGCATGTCAGATTGTAGCATCACAAACGGTCTCTATTTTACAACAGGGTGAAAGTAAATTACATAAACGAACAATAAAAACCACAAAGTATTTCTGATTAATAAATAAATATTAAAACTATATGGGAATGATAGTATAGAGTATTACTTAACTATAATTATTAAACAATGTAACAAACTGTAATAAAACATCTTTAGATGAATGTTTTAATAATCGTTCCAATCATATTGTAACACTAATTACACAAATTATTACATTCAATAATATTTAACTTAACCGTGTTAATGATTAATTGAAAGGGTTAGAGGTGCTCATCGAGGACTTGATTACATTACCAGCATGACATGGCTATAACATTCATCCCTATCGATGAGCTTAAAGGCAGTCTCTAAGATGCTCATCAAGGATCAGGACAGGGCTATTAATAATAGACACAGGAGTCAAAGATCTCTGTCAGGCATTTGATTTGTAGAGTTTGTGAGGCAGAGAAAGAAACGTCCATCCATCTCATGACAGATTGCTTTGATTGTGAGGAAATTAGGTCCAGGTCCTATAGTCGGAACGGGAGTCTGTGGAGGAGCTTAGTCTATTTCCCTTTAAGGTTATGGTCCGATATCTTCGGACTGTGATGAATCTTAGACGGGTAGGACCCGGGTCTGGATTTTTGTTCTAGACCCGGTTGGTTGTTATTTTGCTTCGGGTTAGGTATCCAAAACCCAGTGGGACTTTGGATATCGTACAGTTTGGTCCCTCCACAGATAACAATAATAATAAGCGCTAATAATGACCGCAGTTGTCGATGCGAAAAAAATTATAATAGACAAGCCCCGGAGGCAGCGTGCACCGAGAAGGATCCGGTCGCCATGACCATAGATGTTGACGCACCATAAATAAAAAAAAAAGCTTAGTGGACTAGCAACGCGGAGGTCCCGGGTTCCAGTCCAGCAGGGCTGCCTTTAGATTTTCTCTTCCTAAGGGTCTTTTACAGCTCACTGTCCGGTGTTGGACAGTGTTGCCTGTAACGAGAGAACACTGTCCTGACGCGGGCAGTGCGCTGAGAATGCTCCAGGCCCATGACCATAGATATTGACGAGCCTTAAATTACAAAAAACAAAAAGTCTTAAACTGTCTTTATCAGTGGAATGTCATAAATGGGTAACTTCTTTTCACCTGTCAATTAATGTCAGCTTATCTACGTGTTACATGCACTCTATAATGTAGTTGTAATTGTCCAAGTAAAATAAAAATAAAACATTTCTCTAAATGTAATTACTAAAATTGAAAGTGACAAATTGTTTTTAATTTTTTTTTTTTAATTGACCTACTTATCTATGTAGGTAGTGGTGGGAAACTGTACTAACACGAAAGCGTGAATTACTTTCGGACACATGTGATTGGCTATTTGAATGGAAGACAAATGTTTAGGCAGCGATTAGTCCTTTTTGTAAAATTTCGTAGTTTCCAGATTCCTTCGTAGATTTTTTTGAAAAATCTTTGAATTAAAAATATTGGACTTTTTACAGAGTTTAAAGGAAATCACAAAAAATTAAGAAAAGAATACTGTAAATTAGTAGCTCTGTTTAACTGATTTTCTTTTAACTCGAAATTTAGCGATATATTTAACATAGATCACAAAAGCTTTCCCAGGACACCATAAAAATCATTTTTCTGGAAAAAGTGTCGTAAAAAACAAATCGTTGAAGATATTTTCGAGAAAATCGAGAAAACCCGGAAAAGTGCATTTAGTGTTCTTCTGACTTTGAAGGATTCTGGCTGGAAACTTCCTGTCAGATACCCTATATGGTATAACCAGTTTGCGATATTAGGGGTTTTTATTGTTGTTGTAGTGGTTGGTGATTGGCTGTGGTTGGAGTGTGTAGTAAATGATTTGTCTGTGCAAGTCTATGAAGATGGGCAAACGCCCGAAACCGGTCGATGACCACAAAATAAAGCAGGCTATCACGGAAAATGTCTCTGATGTTTATATTGTTCACAGACAAAAAGTCAAGGGGGAATATCTAGAAATAGATTTTCATTTTCTCAGGGCCTCAAAACATGTCGGTTCAATTAAAACTCAATATTGTAAATTGAATTCAAACGCATTCTACATTGCATTAAAAGAAAGTAAAAACCAAAGTTGCAACTTGTCACTCTCTCTTCTCATGAAATACAGGTTGCACAGATCATTAGACAATGTTTTTTTAAGTTACTGACTTTCGAACAAATCACCACATGATTACTTAATCACTGCATTTTATTTGATTCTGGTCTTCAATAAATAAAAAGGTGAGGCACACAAAAAATATGTATGTATCTACGTAAAAAATAGTTATGTATAATTTTGACCTTATTATTTCATGCAACTTTATTATTCGTTACACACACACACACACAAAATGAACAATCCCCACTTCGTCAATTATTTTGTCTAGGAAATGCATGATGATTGTGTTTGTACAGGAATAAAGGATATTGCACGCACACAGCATTGTATATGACATAACTAAAAAAAAGAAAAGAAAAAAAAAGTTTTAAATAATTTATTTCTAAACAGTAGAATTTTTAGTTAACAATTAAATAAAGGATGTGTGTAAAGTTACAAGGGAAGCAAGTACAAAATACTAAATAGTGATAGATGATCCTAAGCAGCAGTGATTCTCTTCTAAATGAACTTTCCTCAAAAAGGAAGTAATCGATTTATTGCAGCCATCACACATTTCTTAAGTGTTCAGATGAAATTGAATAAGACATGATATTTATTTAAGAGTATTATTATATACTGAGAAGTACTTTAATGTATTCTGGTTAAATAAATACATATAAAAATTAACTTAATTATAAACACTGACATCTAGATTATAAAATTTAAATAACCTCCATCATTTGTTTTTATAATTTTTTTTTCGTAGTAATTAAAGTATTATTAAAAGATTAACAGATTAAAACGAAATGTAAATTACTTTATTGTTATTTTATATTATTCTTGTTACGAGATATCAAAATAAAAACTGTTAAAATTCATTTTCAAGGAATGATATCATATATTAAAGAAAATCTGATAAAATTATTACAAATAATATGTCATATTTACTATCTTTGAAACACTTAAATCATGATACTATGATTAAAAAGGTAGAAATATTTAAAACTGTAATAAAATAATAATAATAAAACTAATAATGAGATTTTTTTTTTAAAAAGTGCCACAATAGAATAAAAATTAGTAAAGAAATCTGGTGTGAAACACTCACATGACTTTCTGATACTGCCAGTTTTAAGTGACAGAATTTCTTCAAAATTGTATTTTTTACAAAATACATAATGTTTCTTCAAGTTGTTGTGAGAACCAAAACTGTAAGAAAATGACATTTTTTCTGGAAAACCATGACCTTCCCAGTTAACCTGCCCAGAACCTCTTATAAAATCAATTTTTTTCGAAAAAAGTTTGAAACAAAAATGATAGGCCCATGTATGTTACCAAGTTTAAAGAAATCCGATGATGAACTTTATGGAGAAAGCTGAAGAAAAGCACCAATCGGTAGCACAGCATTATTTTCAAACTTCGAATTTGGGCAAAAATTCAATTTTTCGTTCTTAATTACTATTAACCTATTATTAGGAGCTCGAATATATATATATGGGGTGAAGTTGTCCACGTCCGAGATTGTTCTCACGTGCCCCTAGATATCCAACTAAAACGAACATCAATCGTTAGTAGCCTTTTTATTTTGGGCTGCGCGACGTAAAATGGCTGAATAGCCGAAGTCTTGACGAAAAAAAAAAAAAGCTAGGAATGTATTAAAACAGCACTTTGGAGGTGAGGACAGAGCGTAAGCCTCTCCCATTTGTCCTCAAAAAATGAATTTTCCTAGCAAAATGTTTTCAAAGAAAAGTGATATGCCTACATAGAATGTAGTATATATTTGCGAATTTTAAAGGTTTTTAAATACCAGTCAGGGTTCGTGGATATAGAGGCGAATTTCAGGCTTTCGTCTATATACTTTACTATAGATTGCTGAAATCAGTATCATCAAATAACATCCAAGGCTAAATGTCTGAGAATTGAACCCAATACCACAATATACTTCATCTGTTCAGTAATGTGGTATTTCCGATGACCGATGTTGACCAAAACCTTTCGTAAGGTCTTGACAGCAGTTAAACGTAATATTAAATATGAACTTATTGCATTTTTTGGGGATTTTGAGTTATATTGATCACATACAAACACCCACCACACCAATTTCTTTACTTCAGACTCATGGATATCTCAAAACATATACTTCCGGTGAAAACTCAATTTCGATAACCTGACATGATTTAATACTTCCTCTTATAACCTTAAGAGAAATTAAAAATAGAATGTGCCACTTTTTATGAAGAGATACCTATTTCTCTGTAAGTAAATTAACTGAAACCATACTTGAAACACTGAATGCCGAAATTAATTATAAATAATTTGCATTATATGTAAAATGCGATATTATGGATAATATTAAATACAAGGTTAATAGAATACTTGCATTTTATATGGAAAACTTAAATGCAATGCCTTATATATCTATCAGACATTTTTAGGCACAATTATTTCACTAAAATCAGGAATTCTATTAAAACAGTGTTTTAATAACTGGATATTTAGTTTAATTATATGTCCTAATATTTTTAAAACCATTTTAACTATAAAGTAAATATAGAAATACTTACTTGACAAGTGAGAGACGTAGGAATTTTTAGACACTCAGTTCAGAGTTTGACCACACGAGCGCTTTGAGTTAAATATTTGGAAGATAAATACATAGTTTCGACATGCAAGTATACCTTCGGAAGTTTAGGATAGGTTATAGAATACTGAATTGTTTTAAAATGTGTAATAATTAAGAAAATAATTAAATAAAAAATTAATAAAACACGTTTCAGTTTTCTTCTATACAAATCATTTATTTATTGCAGAATTACTTCCATAATTGGCAAAAGTATTTAACCTTACTGCAGATTCATTTTCAACTATTGTCACCCTGTTTAATACGTTCTGTTACGATAGATTCAATTAGATGCTGATTCTGCCCTTGTAATATTAAAATTAATGTGTTTCTTTTAGTTAACTCTAATTGTTCCACATAAAACCTATGCAATAGTGGTGGAATGTTTCCAATCTCCACGCTGTTGTTTCAATCTTAATAAATCTCTACCCTTATTTGCTAGTAAACTTGCTAAGTTTGCCGAAAACTGTGATCATGAAAGTTTCGGCATTAGATTTACCCAGGTATTTCGCAATCATTGCAGGTATTTTTTGAGATCATATTGATACCAACTGGTTGGACTTGTGTATCGGCTATTTTTATAATTAATGAATAGAAATGTTGATGTGAAATATGTGGTACCGTCTAAGCGAAATGTATTTCATTGTAGAGCACTATGAAGTTGATGGTAGAATTGTGGTTAGTAATAATGAACGTACATGGACTATTGTTTTTTCTATGTGGAATGATTACTTTCAAAAGACATTCTATCCTACATCATTAACTGACATGTTTACGAACTCATTACTACTGCATGTTTCCTGCTATTCCCCATTATCAGAACAACCTATTAGATATATAATATCGATTAACCTTAAAATTAAAAAAAATAAAAATTAATACAAACAATTGAGAATAAACCTTACTTTCCATATTATATATCTCATCACAAGCCACTATCATAAATCTGTTGATGTCTTTTCAGTTTAAAATGTACGATTTTTTTTTTTTTGCTTATACCCTTCTCCATGTATTTTAATGAATGCTTCAAGTTTATTGAAATGCTAATGTCTACATGAGGAGGTAAATTCAGTGTGAATTTTAATATGGCTAATGTAGATCACAATATGGAATATTTAGATTAATAATTACATTTTCAGTCATATTTTTTATTTTATCACTTTTGCACTAATCTTGAAATATCTTGCACTGCCATTCATAAAATCTTTTTGATTTTTTTTAGGATGCAAATTGTCTATTACTCCTTCTGTTTTAATTTTTGGAGGAGTATTTTCAAAAAAGAATTCATCACTTTTGCTATCCATTGCATTCACTGTATGATTGCTATGAATAATTGAATTCAAATAAATATGTGAAGAAGTTATCTCAGGAGAGAAGGTTCCTTTTAAAAAGGTTATAATTTAGGTATGTAAAAAATGTCATTATTGAAAGATCTATAAATATTTCTCATATGCATTACTATTATACGTGGTAACATAAAGTAATATTTATAATATGATTATGGCTATGTGGCAGCATTGCGCAAAACAGTGGTGTGTGAATAATAGAGCATTGCACTAGAAAGATCTATTACGCACCAGGGAGCCTTCTCGGTGCACTTCCGGCCGCAGACAATTCTGTGTCCGCGATCACCGGACAGTGACCTATTCAGCTACTATGTGATGGGAAATTTAAAGGCTGTTCTACTGGACACGAATCTGGGGCTTCTGCAAGGGAGTCCAGCTCACTCACAACTGAGCTGATTCTTTCCTTTAATAGAACTATGAAATCATTGTTGATTTGGTTTTGTAGCTATTCCATCACCATACACCTATAAATCTACTTGGCATCAAAATAGTTGTGATCCAAAAGTGAAATAGGTACCGGATTTGGGTTAATTGCTAAACAAACTCTTCTCATACATTTTTCAATGATAATCCACTGAAAAAATGTATAGATAAATAATGACCACATGTGATCTCAATTATTGTATTTAATCCAAGGTACAATTTTCTAATCAACTATTTTATTTATATATTTTTTTTATAAAGTTTTCGATCAATTTAATAAACCAAGATATTTATGTGCAGATAGTGTATAGGTACGAATATTAAAGAATATCGTAAAAAACTGGGAAAAAAAATGCAATATTATCACACTTCCCCAGTTGATGGATTTAGATGAAAACATCTACGGTAGTGTGGGTCCTAAACGGAATATGAGATTTGAGCTTCCTCCGAATTTTCCTTTCTAAGATATTTTTAAACCATTCGCTAAAAACATACCTTTCATAACCGTGTTCTCCAAAACAGTATTTCCTGTGGAATACTAGAGGAGGGATAATGATCGCATAAAGAGCAGTAAAAGAAAGTAAACAAATAGTTGACAACAGATGATAATCTTATTAATATTATCGTCCTTCAAACAATTTTATATAACCGCCCACCTGTTGCATAAAAGTATGATATTAATATTATTATTAGATAATATTCCGTAAATACAAATATAATACTATGTTACACACATTATGTAATAAGTTATAGATCATATTTCAAACTCTAATATTTATAATGTGATAGATGGAATTATAACAGAAATTTATATTAATTCCGACAATACCTTAAATTCAACAGAATTATCTTATTATCTTAGGGGGCACTTTCAATTTTTGTCTCACCTCTAAGCCAATACAAATAAAGATTGTATATCTTTTATAATCATCTTTAAATGTGTTAATTATTCCTTTCAAACACTGAAGAAGTTAAAAGTTGATATCAGAAAAATTATATGTTCGTTTTTTACTTAATAGCACAAAGCATTCATTTAGCATTAACCTAATTGAAACGTCCCAATTAGATACTAAAAACTCTACTAAGAAGGATTTTGTTAGAGCACTGAAATCGATTAATGTAGTTAAATTTCATTTAATACTGAATTTACAATGAAACTAGAATGTAATGTAAGTAACAATAAAATTTTAAATCGATATGAATCTTTGCGTTTGGACGAGTAATGGCGGATTTAGATTGGAAGATATCGATCCTCAAATAGGGCGGACAAAAATTTGATCACAATGAATATCACTTACTTGGAAAACAGATAAAAACATCGTTTTTGTAATAATTAATCTAACTTAAAACTAATCTAATCTGATGGCAATAATTCAACTTATAATCTTACAAATATTAAATGCTCTTTAATATTTGAAGCAAGTCACTGACATAGAGTGAAGTTGCCAAAATATAAAGATGAAGAATAGTTAAGATTCAAAGATGCAACTGTGCGTATAGATTGCAACTATAACATTTTAATAAAAACCTTGGCAGAGTGACATCGATTTTATATAAATTTAGTGTGAAACACTCACACGACTTTCTCTTACTCCTGTTAGCACAATCTATATATAAAATGACAAATTTGCTTTAAACTTCAAATTGTAGTTCAATAATTTCATATTGAACTAATTTCATATAAAATGTGACTAAAACCAAAGTGTTTCAAATAAAAGTGATACGTTAATATCTCAGCATTCCAGAGAGATGCACGAACTTAGGCCAGCGAGGCTGCTCAACTGAGCTGAGATGCTGGGACACCCAGCGTACTCATCAATCACGAAGACATCGAAAATAAATATTTAACATCTAGGAACATATACAGATAGATATATGTATAGTCTGTAATTTACATGCTTCAGCGTTTAGATAACACTAAGTTGTCATATCAAAGGCACTTCTTAAATTTTTAAGGGGGAAAAGCAGGTCTACATCCATATTCTGTATCTCTGTATCTAGGAAGAGAGTACATATAAGTAGAGACCCTCCATCAACCATAGATGTGGTGGTTAATTATCCGCAAAGAATCTATAATTATGGACTCCCCTATATTCCTCAAATTCTATTTCTGTAAAATCGCACTTCTGGTTAACCGATTTATTTCAAATTTATTTCTAATTTGGAAACGCCTCTAATTTATATTAATATTACATAAGCGATAGAATACTTCAGAGGGAAGCTTAGCGTTACCATGTCCCCACAACTCTCTAGAAATTGTTTCAAATAAAATGATAGTTTTTTTTTTTTTTTTGTTTTTTTAAGGCTATCAAGTATGGTCACTAGCGCCCGGAGACTGACGTTACAGATACACGATCCACCATCGGAAAGTGACCTGTAGAGGCTCGTAAGAAAAGAAAATGTAAGGACAGCACTGCTGGACTCAAATCCGGAATCTCCGCATGGGAATTCAGTGCGCCACGACTGAGCTAATCCCTTCCCAAAGTATAGGTATTTTATGTTTATTTAGATAGTATACGAAGTTTAAAGGAAAAATCGGTTTCGAGTAATTCACGAAAAATTGAAAAAATAGTATTCAATAAAGTCACTTTCGGTTGATGGTTTTGCCCGATTACTTTGTGTCAATATGGTGATAGTATCTTAAAAAAAAAAAAAAAAAAAAATCTGGTGTGAAACACTCACACAACTTTCACTTATTCCAGTTCTCAAAATTATAATTGACAAATTTTACAGTTTGTGTACCAAATTTAATAAAATTCGTCGAAAACTGAAAAACTGTCCGGTAAAAGCGCACTTCCGGTTTACTAATTTTCCTGAAACTCGGAAATCTGGCCATCTATTTATTTCTAATTAATTCTGTTTGGATGATAGAATTATATAATCAACTATAATAGCATTTTAGAGAAAAACATAACCCCACCCCTCTTCCAAAAATGCCCTAAAATGAATTTTCCCAGAGAAATGTTTTAAATAAAGGTTTTAGATCTTTGTATGTTTAGTTTATACACGCGAAAAAGTGAAAAAATCATTTAGTAAACTGGTAAAGTAAACAACGCACTTCCGGTTATCCGATTTTATTCAAACTCGGAATCTCAAAAACATATTCAATTCTAACTAACATTATTTAGATGATAGAATTGTTTAATAAGCTGAAATAGCACTTTAGATAAAAACCTAACCCCACCCCTCCCCCAAAAATTCCCTTAAATGAATTTTCCCGAGAAATGTTTCAAATAAAAGTTGTAGCTCTTTGTATGTGTAGTTGATATATCAAGTTTGAAGAAAATCGTCGGAGCCATTTTTGAGAAAACACAACGTAAAAAAAAAATCAACTAGTAAAGTGGTACTTTCCGGTTGCGGAATTTTGACAGATACCCATCACATGCCATAGTGATACGATACTTAAATGTATTTCGTTTCAACTTTCTGAAAAAACGGTTTTTCGTTTTTGAGCTATGCTGTAACACATACACACACACACACACACACACACACACACACACACAGGCCATTTGCTAAAAACCACTTTTTTGGACCCATGGGACCTCAAAACGTATATTTCCGGTGAAAACTGGATATCGAAAATTTGACATGATTACAATACTTCCTCTTAGTAGGAAGTAAGAGAAAGTAAAAAATGCCAGATTGAGCTTGCTGAGATTTTTCGTTCACACAAAAACACACACACAGGGACACGGAAAGAGACCATTCGCTTATAAACATTTTTGTTCATAGTTAGGGTACATGTATTTCCGGTGAAAACTCAATTACGAAAATTTTTTTACGATCGACATAGTTTCTCTTACCATCAAGTAAAAAATAAAAATCAAGTAAAAATAAAAAAATATAATAAAATTTACGAATGTCATATCGCTGCGACCAGTGCCACATTACTACAATATATCAATAATAAAAAGATAAAAATAAATAAATAATATTAAAAGAGATTGTTAATTAAAAATCAAACCTACACCTGAATCAAAGCTGCTGATGTCACCAAGGTGTGAGAATCAATGTTTGAGTAGAACATTCGTTTATTTTTGGTAATATAAATTTAATCCGAGTATATATGGAATAACAGATTGAAATAAATTCGAAAATAGAAGAATGACTCACATCGTGGACCCTACAATACAATGCCAACCTTCCTGTTTATTAGCAGAATATATTATATTAGATATTTCTTTATATATATATATATATATATATACTATCTGTATTAATTTACTTGAAATAGTATTACGGTATTGGAACACTGTTTATATATATTTTTATTAATTTTAATTTTTGCCTTTGTATTTAGAGTAGATTTAAAATATTTATTATTTAATGAATGAGTTATGTTATAAAATATGAAAATATTTGGACAAAAAACTGATGTGACCTTAAGAAAATTCACATTATTTAAATCATGTGGGAAATGTATTGAATTTAAGAGGACACATTCTCTCGTTTCTAACAAACAACTCATAACAAATTCAAAATTATAATGACAGGCTTATAAAACTACCAAAAAACTCTGATGTGTCATATTCTCAATTTAACCAAATTTAAAAAAAAAACATGTATGTAATGAAACAGAGATGAATGCAGCCATATAAATTACAGAAATAAGCAGCAATTTTTTTTTTTTTTTTTTTTTTTACTAAAAACAATCAGACGTGAAATTTCCACGACTTCCTCCCTTACTAATTAAATTAATACGAATTATTTAATGGACGAATTTTCTTTAAAATTTTACTGTTTACAAACCTTGCCAAGTATACGAAATATTAAACCCGCGAAATCTAGGTCTTTATTTTTAATTTGTCCATTTTTCAAAATCGAAATGGAAATATTGGAGTCACGTGTTTCATATGTTCCTATTTAATAGCGAAACTACTTATAAAGTTAATATTAAAAAAGTATATAGAGCCAGAGTTATATTAATGAATTAATATGATTCATAAATTCTTACTATATGCGTCATTGCCTCTTATTTTACATATCATATTAATAGTACGTATTTAAAAAAGAAGAAGATATTTTGCAGTGACATATATTTTTTTTATTATTATTATTACTTTTCTCTAACTGCTGTGAGAGGGTGAAAATCGAGTTTTCACCGGAAATACCCTGAGTCCAAAATGTGAAGAATGTGTATGTATGTAAATAGCATAGCTTAAAAACGAAAAATCACACGAAGTTCACAAAATTGACATTCCGCATGAGTGTCACTATTGGATCCGACAGGAACTTACGTGTCAAAATTCCTCACTTGAAACTACCACTTTAGTGAATGAATTTTTAAACAATTTTCTTTAAACCTAGTATATAGACTGCACATAATTTTTATTTGTAACATTTCTCCGGGAAAAAATTCATTTTAGGTGCTTTTCGTGTGAGGAGGGGCGAGGTTATACTTTCCACCAAAGTGCAATTTTGAGTTTATTATTCAATTTAATCATCTAAATGGTATTAATTAAGAATTAAATATATTGATGTTTTTGGTGTTCGTTACGACCGTTGTCTTCAATGTTGAAAATGGATTTTGAGGTTCGGTCAAACAAAAGAACTCTTTTTTAAATTTCTACCGACGTTTCGGCAAATTTATTGCCTTCTTCAGGGTCTGTACAAAGGTTGAAATACATATCAAAAATAGGACCAACAGAAAATATGAACTTAAACTAAATATTTCCAGAATAAAAATTTTAAACTAAACAATATAAAATAAACTAAGTACAAAATATGATTATACATATAGAGTACAATTAAATTTATTTTAAATTATTGTAGACCGATCAATATTAAACTAAATCGCAACTATTAATTAATACTAATAAAAAAATAAACATAAAATAAAAAAATAAATAAAATATAGGAAATGTACTTACAAAAATTTTTAGTGAGAATTCCAGTAGTAATTAATAATCTAGTTTAACCTGTGACATACCATCACCAATTTGCCGAAACGTCGGTAGAAATTTAAAAAAGAGTTCTTTTGTTTGTCCGAACCTCAAAATCCATTTTCAACATTAAATATATTGTCAAAATTTTTAAGTGAAGAAAATCCGGTTGACCGGAAGTGCGTTTTTACTGAAGTTATTTCAGTTTTCTACGCTTTTATCCATAAAAAGAGGATGGATTTCAACAATGTTTATTACTCTCTATACAGAGACCTGTCCATATTTGTTGAAAAATTTGTAGAAAGTCCATTTAAAGAAGTTTGGGGAGAGAGGGAGTGATGGTTTCCTCAACAAAGTCATTTTATTAATTTTACACTCTCCAATTGATAAAAAATTGAAGACAAGTAAACATTTTGTAAACAATTAAGTTTGGAGAAAATTTATCGCTTAATTTTTGTTGTTTTTTTTTTCCTTTGTTAGTTATTTCCATTGAGGAGTTCATTACTACATGCATCACACATGAATCTCACCACACAGCAGTAAGAGAATGACTTGTTCATCAAATTTTTTCTTTAAGGAAATAAATTGTTCAATTTTTTTTTTTTTTTTTTTTTAACAATTTTTCGGGCAGGTATTGGTTTAGTGGTTATGAGCATGGACTTGTAACTGGAAGGTCCCCAGTTCGAGTCCCGCGTATAACTACTAAATTTATATTCGTATAAAAAATGTTAATGTTAATTTGGTTAAGCCAGCCTGAAAAAATAGGCATTTATTTACTTATTGTTCAATTTCTTTTTATTATTTTTATCTTTTTTACATAAGCTTCATAGGTTGTTCTTCCCATATGCTACTCTCTAAGGGAAGGGATTAGTCAAGTGGGCAGGTAGCCCGGCTGAAATCCCACACAGAGGCCCCGGATTCGAGTCCAGCAATGATGGATCCAATTCCGAAATCACCTCAAAGATGATCGTCTATTTTGCTGACTCGAACGAAAGCGCCTACATAGAAGGAGTCCGAGCACTGGAGCACCGGTGGCGTAAGTGTATAAATATACGAGGAAATTTTAGCGAAATAAAATGAACTTATGAAATTATTTTTGTTTCTTACTTGTAAGATCGGACACTTACCATCCCAACCTTGTGCCACCTCTCTGGACTCAATAATCCATAACAAATATTATTCATATCTTAACAATTTTTTTTTTCTATTAATAAATCTGTTCGATGGGACTTAAACTGCAAACTAACGGTAAATTTTATGAGTGATTAAAATTATACATTTAAACAAATAACGAATAACTTCCTTCTTAAATGATGAAACAAAATAATAATATCAAATCAGTTAGG